>OX457044.1:39393915-39468915 GCA_949752735.1 Lumbricus terrestris | reverse complement strand
GAAATAGATTCTCTTCAAATTAAACGCCTCCAAACTATCCAGAATGCTCTTGCCCGCGCAGTCACTAAGACGCCCAAACATCACCACATAACCCCTGTTCTCAAGTCTCTTCATTGGCTAAAAGTTTCTCAGCGCATCCATTACAAAATTGTTTCTCTAACCTACAACGCTCTTCAAACCTCTCAGCCCTCCTACATTCGTCAACTAATCACCATCCAACCGCACAGGTCTACGCGCTCATCATCATATCTTTCTCTCTCTCGGCCTCCAGTATCATCCTCTCTGAAATTCTGCGACCGCTCCTTAGTCTATGCTGCACCAGCTCTTTGGAACGGACTCCCAACATACCTCCGCATGTTCGCTCACCCTCCTATCTCTCCTGCAGTCTTACCTCCAAACAATAATTCAACCTCTCCTCCGCTTGCACTCTCCTCTGCTGCATTCCATTCACGACTGAAAACCGAACTGTTCAACCTATCCTATCCAGATTCCAATCAGGTTCCATCACCCAACCACCACCATCACCGACAACCACCGTAGCACCACGCTGTCTCCTCGGCTTGACCTCCCCGGATTTTGACCTGGCACCGGAACGAAAACGGCAGCTCTGGCTATTGCGGACTTGATTTGATATAGCGCCGGTGAATAAGCTGGTCTCCCTGACGTGGCTTTTGTGGGCGCTGAGAAATTCTCGAAGATTTACATTTACATTTACTATATCGTGGTTGCTACTAGTAAGCGCGAAAGATGTAAGCGCAAGACATAATTATTAATAGGCGGTCGGCTGCGTCGGGAAATAAATAAAGATATAAATGACGTTGCATCGCTGGCAGAAAGATTTTTGAGGCTGTAGTTTATATGAGATCCAAATGCGTATTGTCACACATTAATGGCATTTTTTAGCCTATTAGAGATAGCCTACGTCTATCACTTTGTCACTCATGCATGAAAAGTATCTCATCTGTAAATGCTGATAATAATCGAAAGTTTGAATATAATCCACAGGTTAAGCTTTTTAAAATATCGATCTTGTAAGAGCCTTACCTTACGCGAATGTTGCCTGTAAGCTCTGGTGCAGTTTTCGTTCAAAAGTCGATCTGGTATAGTGATTGTTTTGACAAGGCCACCGAATCTCACACAACGTCAGGCTTTCGGTTGAGAAAGTAGAAACATCAAAGGTGTGCAGTTCTAGTTTTCAGGATCTTCTGACGATTTTTTTCTTTAGGCTAATTTTCTGGCGACTTTTCTTTCTTCAGGCAAATTGTCTGGCGACTTTTTTTCTTTAGACCAATTTTCTGGAGACTTTTTGTTGGCAAATTTTCTGTCGACTCTTTTTTTCTTCAGGCAAATTTTCTGGCGACTTTTTTTCTTCAGGCAAATGTTCAGGCGACTTTTTTTTCTTCAGGCAAATTTTCTGTCGACTTTTTTCTTCAGGCAAATTTTCTGGCGACTTTATTTTTCTTCAGGTAAATGTTCAGGCGACTTTTTTTCTTCAGGCAAATGTTCAGACGACTTTTTTTCTTCAGGCAAATGTTCAGGCGACTTTTTTTCTTCAGGCAAATTTTCTGTCGACTCTTTTTTTCTTCAGGCAAATGTTCAGGCGAATTTTTTTTTCTTCAGGCAAATGTTCAGACGACTTTTTTTCTTCAGGCAAATGTTCAGGCGACTTTTTGTTTCTTCAGGCAAATGTTCAGGCGAATTTTTTTTCTTCAGGCAAATGTTCAGGCGAATTTTTGTTTCTTCAGCAAATGTTCAGGTGACTTTTTTCTTCTTCAGGCAAATGTTCAGACGACTTTTTGTTTCTTCAGGCAAATGTTCAGTCAAATTTTTTTTCTTCAGGCAAATGTTCAGGCGACTTTTTTTTCTTCAGGCAAATGTTCAGGCGACTTTTTTTTCTTCAGGCAAATGTTCAGGCGACTTTTTTTTCTTCAGGCAAATGTTCAGTCGACTCTTTTTTTCTTCAGGCAAATGTTCAGGCGACTTTTTTTTCTTCAGGCAAATGTTCAGGCAACTTTTTTTTCTTCAGGCAAATGTTCAGACGACTTTTTTTTCTTCAGGCAAATGTTCAGGCGACTTTTTTTCAGGCAAATGTTCAGGCGACTTTTTTTCTTTAGGCAAATGTTCAGGCGACTCTTTCTTTCTTCATTCAAATGTTCAGGCGACTTTTTGTTTCTTCAGGCAAATGTTCAGACGACTTTTTTTCTTCCGGCAAATTTTCTGTCGACTCTTTTTTTCTTCAGGCAAATGTTCAGGCGAATTTTTTCTCGAATTTTTTTTCTTCATGTAAATTTTCTGTCGACTCTTTTTTTCTTCCGGCAAATGTTCAGGCGACTTTTTTTCTTCAGGCAAATGTTCAATCGACTTTTTTTCCTTCACGCAAATGTTCATACGACTTTTTTTCTTCAGGCAAATGTTCAGGCGACTTCTTGTTTCTTCGGGCAAATGTTCAGGCGACTTCTTGTTTCTTCAGGCAAATGTTCAGGCGACTTTTTTTTCTTCAGGCAAATGTTCAGGCGACTTTTTTTTCTTCAGGCAAATGTTCAGGCGACTTTTTTTTCTTCAGGCAAATGTTCAGTCGACTCTTTTTTTCTTCAGGCAAATGTTCAGGCGACTTTTTTTTCTTCAGGCAAATGTTCAGGCAACTTTTTTTTCTTCAGGCAAATGTTCAGACGACTTTTTTTTCTTCAGGCAAATGTTCAGGCGACTTTTTTTCTTCAGGCAAATGTTCAGGCGACTTTTTTTCAGGCAAATGTTCAGGCGACTTTTTTTCTTTAGGCAAATGTTCAGGCGACTCTTTCTTTCTTCATTCAAATGTTCAGGCGACTTTTTGTTTCTTCAGGCAAATGTTCAGACGACTTTTTTTCTTCCGGCAAATTTTCTGTCGACTCTTTTTTTCTTCAGGCAAATGTTCAGGCGAATTTTTTCTCGAATTTTTTTTCTTCATGTAAATTTTCTGTCGACACTTTTTTTCTTCCGGCAAATGTTCAGGCGACTTTTTTTCTTCAGGCAAATGTTCAATCGACTTTTTTTCCTTCACGCAAATGTTCATACGACTTTTTTTCTTCAGGCAAATGTTCAGGCGACTTCTTGTTTCTTCGGGCAAATGTTCAGGCGACTTCTTGTTTCTTCAGGCAAATGTTCAGGCGACTTTTTTTCTTCAGGCAAATTTTCAGACGACTTTTTTTTCTTCAGGCAAATGTTCAGGCGACTTTTTTTTTCCTCAGGCAAATGTTCAGACGACTTTTTTCTTCAGGCAAATGTTCAGGCGACTTTTTCTTCAGGCAAAAGTTCAGACGACTTTTTTTCTTCAGGCAAATGTTCAGGCGACTTCTTTTTTTTCAGGCAAATGTTCAGGCGACTTTTTTTTTTTCAGGCAAATGCTCAGACGACTTTTTTTTCTTCAGCCAAATGTTCAGGCGACTTTTTTTCTTCAGGCAAATGTTCAGACGACTTTTTTTCTTCAGGCAAATGTTCAGGCGACTTCTTGTTTCTTCAGGCAAATGTTCAGGCGACTTTTTTTTCTTCAGGCAAATGTTCAGGCGACTTTTTTTCAGGCAAATGTTCAGGCGACTTTTTTTCTTCAGGCAAATGTTCAGGCGACTCTTTCTTTCTTCATTCAAATGTTCAGGCGACTTTTTGTTTCTTCATGCAAATGTTCAGACGACTTTTTTCTTTAGGCGAATGTTCAGGCGACTTTTTTTTCTTCAGGCAAATGTTCAGGCGACATTTTTTTCTTCAGCAAATGTTCAGACGATTTTTTTTTCAGGCAAATGTTCAGGCGACTTTTTGTTTCTTCAGGCAAATTTTCTGTCGACTCGTTTTTTCTTCAGGCAAATGTTGAGGCGAATTTTTTTTTCTTCAGGCAAATGTTGAGGCGAATTTTTTTTCTTCAGGCAAATTTTCTGTTGAATCTTTTTTTCTTCAGGCAAATGTTCAGGCGACTTTTTTTCTTCAGGCAAATTTTCTGTCGACTTTTTTTTCTTCAGGCAAATGTTCAGGCGACTTTTTTTCTTCAGGCAAATGTTCAAACGACTTTTTTTTCTTCAGGCAAATGTTCAGGCGACTTTTTTTTCTTCAGGCAAATGTTCAGACGACTTTTTTTCTTCCGGCAAATTTTCTGTCGACTCTTTTTTTCTTCAGGCAAATGTTCAGGCGACTTTTTTTCTTCAGGCAAATGTTCAGGCGACTTTTTGTTTCTTCAGGCAAATGTTCAGACGACTTTTTTTCTTCAGGCAAATGTTCAGGCGACTTTTTTTCTTCAGGCAAATGTTCAGGCGACTTTTTGTTTCTTCAGGCAAATGTTCAGGCGATTTTTTATTTCTTCAGGCAAATGTTCAGGCGACTTTTTGTTTCTTCAGGCAAATGTTCAGACGATTTTTTTCTTCAGGCGAATGTTCAGGCGACTTTTTTTCTTCAGGCAAATGTTCAGGCGACTTTTTTTCTTCAGCAAATGTTCAGACGATTTTTTTTCAGGCAAATGTTCAGGCGACTTTTTGTTTCTTCCGGCAAATGTTCAGGCGACTTTTTGTTTCTTCAGGCAAATGTTGAGGCGATTTTTTATTTCTTCAGGCAAATGTTCAGGCGACTTTTTGTTTCTTCAGGCAAATGTTCAGACGACTTTTTTCTACAGGCAAATGTTCAGGCGACTTTTTTTCTTCAGCAAATGTTCAGACGATTTTTTTCCAGGCAAATGTTCAGGCGACTTTTTTTTCTTCAGGCAAATGTTCAGGTGATTTTTTTTCTTCAGGCAAATGTTCAGGCAACTTTTTTTTCTTCAGGCAAATGTTCAGGCGACTTTTTGTTTCTTCAGGCAAATGTTCAGGCGACTTTTGTTTTCTTCAGGCAAATGTTCAGACGACTTTTTTTCTTCAGGCAAATGTTCAGGCGACTTTTTGTTTCTTCAGGCAAATGTTCAGACGACTTTTTTTTCTTCAGGCAAATGTTCAGGCGACTTTTTTGTTTCTTCAGGCAAATGTTCAGGCGACTTTTTTTCTTCAAGCAAATGTTCAGGCGATTTTTTATTTCTTCAGGCAAATGTTCAGGCGACTTTTTGTTTCTTCATGCAAATGTTCAGACGACTTTTTTCTTCAGGCGAATGTTCAGGCGACTTTTTTTTCTTCAGGCAAATGTTCAGGCGACTTTTTGTTTCTTCAGCAAATGTTGAGGCGACTTTTTGTTTCTTCAGGCAAATGTTGAGGCGATTTTTTATTTCTTCAGGCAAATGTTCAGGCGACTTTTTTTCTTCAGGCAAATTTTCAGACGACTTTTTTCTTCAGGCAAATGTTTAGGCGACTTTTTTTTTCTTCAGCAAATGTTCAGACGATTTTTTTTCCAGGCAAATGTTCAGGCGACTTTTTTTCTTCAGGCAAATGTTCAGGCGACTTTTTGTTTCTTCAGGCAAATGTTCAGACGACTTTTTTTCTTCAGGCAAATGTTCAGGCGACTTTTTTTCTTCAGGCAAATGTTCAGGCGACTTTTTGTTTCTTCAGGCAAATGTTCAGGCGATTTTTTATTTCTTCAGGCAAATGTTCAGGCGACTTTTTGTTTCTTCAGGCAAATGTTCAGACGACTTTTTTCTTCAGGCGAATGTTCAGGCGACTTTTTTCTTCAGGCAAATGTTCAGGCGACTTTTTTTCTTCAGCAAATGTTCAGACGATTTTTTTTCAGGCAAATGTTCAGGCGACTTTTTGTTTCTTCCGGCAAATGTTCAGGCAACTTTTTGTTTCTTCAGGCAAATGTTGAGGCGATTTTTTATTTCTTCAGGCAAATGTTCAGGCGACTTTTTGTTTCTTCAGGCAAATGTTCAGACGACTTTTTTCTTCAGGCAAATGTTCAGGCGACTTTTTTTCTTCAGCAAAGGTTCAGACGATTTTTTTCCAGGCAAATGTTCAGGCGACTTTTTTTCTTCAGGCAAATGTTCAGGTGATTTTTTTTTCTTCAGGCAAATGTTCAGGCAACTTTTTTTTTCTTCAGGCAAATGTTCAGGCGACTTTTTGTTTCTTCAGGCAAATGTTCAGGCGACTTTTGTTTTCTTCAGGCAAATGTTCAGACGACTTTTTTTCTTCAGGCAAATGTTCAGGCGACTTTTTGTTTCTTCAGGCAAATGTTCAGACGACTTTTTTTTCTTCAGGCAAATGTTCAGGCGACTTTTTTGTTTCTTCAGGCAAATGTTCAGGCGACTTTTTTTCTTCTTCAGGCAAATGTTCAGGCGATTTTTTATTTCTTCAGGCAAATGTTCAGGCGACTTTTTGTTTCTTCAGGCAAATGTTCAGACGACTTTTTTCTTCAGGCGAATGTTCAGGCGACTTTTTTTTCTTCAGGCAAATGTTCAGGCGACTTTTTGTTTCTTCAGCAAATGTTCAGACGATTTTTTTTTCAGGTAAATGTTCAGGCGACTTTTTGTTTCTTCCGGCAAATGTTCAGGCGACTTTTTGTTTCTTCAGGCAAATGTTGAGGCGATTTTTTATTTCTTCAGGCAAATGTTCAGGCGACTTTTTTTCTTCAGGCAAATGTTCAGGCGACTTTTTTTCTTCAGCAAATGTTCAGACGATTTTTTTTCCAGGCAAATGTTCAGGCGACTTTTTTTCTTCAGGCAAATGTTCAGGCGACTTTTTTTCTTTAGGCAAATGTTCAGGCGACTTTTTTCTTCAGGCAAATGTTCAGGCGACTTTTTGTTTCTTCAGGCAAATGTTCAGGCGACTTTTGTTTTCTTCAGGCAAATGTTCAGACGACTTTTTTTCTTCAGGCAAATGTTCAGGCGATTTTTTATTTCTTCAGGCAAATGTTCAGACGACTTTTTTTCTTCAGGCAAATGTTCAGGCGATTTTTTATTTCTTCAGGCAAATGTTCAGGCGACTTTTTGTTTCTTCAGGCAAATGTTCAGACGACTTTTTTCTTCAGGCGAATGTTCAGGCGACTTTTTTTTCTTCAGGCAAATGTTCAGGCGACTTTTTTTTCTTCAGCAAATGTTCAGACGATTTTTTTTCAGGCAAATGTTCAGGCGACTTTTTGTTTCTTCCGGCAAATGTTCAGGCGACTTTTTGTTTCTTCAGGCAAATGTTGAGGCGATTTTTTATTTCTTCAGGCAAATGTTCAGGCGACTTTTTGTTTCTTCAGGCAAATGTTCAGACGACTTTTTTCTTCAGGCAAATGTTCAGGCGACTTTTTTTTCTTCAGCAAATGTTCAGACGATTTTTTTCCAGGCAAATGTTCAGGCGACTTTTTGTTTCTTCAGGCAAATGTTCTGGCGACTTTTTTTCTTCTTCAGGCAAATGTTCAGGCGACTTTTTTCTTCAGGCAAATGTTCAGACGACTTTTTTTCTTTAGGCAAATGTTCAGGCGACTTTTTTCTTCAGGCGAATGTTCAGGCGACTTTTTTTTCTTCAGGCAAATGTTCAGGCGACTTTTTTTTCTTCAGCAAATGTTCAGACGATTTTTTTTCAGGCAAATGTTCAGGCGACTTTTTGTTTCTTCCGGCAAATGTTCAGGCGACTTTTTGTTTCTTCAGGCAAATGTTCAGGCGATTTTTTATTTCTTCAGGCAAATGTTCAGGCGACTTTTTGTTTCTTCAGGCAAATGTTCAGACGACTTTTTTCTTCAGGCAAATGTTCAGGCGACTTTTTTTTCTTCAGCAAATGTTCAGACGATTTTTTTCCAGGCAAATGTTCAGGCGACTTTTTGTTTCTTCAGGCAAATGTTCAGGCGACTTTTTTTCTTCTTCAGGCAAATGTTCAGGCGACTTTTTTCTTCAGGCAAATGTTCAGACGACTTTTTTTCTTTAGGCAAATGTTCAGGCGACTTTTTTTCTTTAGGCAAATGTTCAGGCGACTTTTTTCTTCAGGCAAATGTTCAGACGACTTTTTTTCTTTAGGCAAATGTTCAGGCGACTTTTTTTCTTTAGGCAAATTTTCTGGCGACCTTTTTTTCTTTAGTCAATTTTCTGGCGACTTTTTTTCTTTAGTCAAATTTTCTGATGACTTTTTTTCTTTAGTCATGAAGCTCTGTTTCAGGTCTCGTTGCGCTGGTTGCTCCTCCTCTCGAGTTGTATATTTGCATTCAGATGTAACAAGCTGCGGTTTTCTTCTTCTCACGAGTTGTACCTTGACTTTCAGATAGGGTTACCATAAGTGCTCAGATGAAAAAGAGGACACAAAATGTTCTTACGGTTACCATCCCGTAGCCAGCACCTAGCCTCCAAGTGCAGTAGGCCTATAGGCCTAACGCTACGCCAATGCTATGTGTTGTACAAATAAAAGTAACGTTAAACTACACAAAATATCGTTCTTATTCTACATGGCTTCAATTTAAACTTCATCGAGGGAGAGTTCAGTAGGCCTACACAGAAACAAAACAATTCGTCGCGTTTCGAACCCGTGTTACGAAAAATTTGGTTACGTTGGTATATGAAGTTCCCCGAACACTCTTAACATGCTTCGGCGTTTCGACGTGCGCCTTAAAATCCAGTGCACCCTTATTGCAACTGGGATATAAGTTCCGTGCCGCACGTCAAGCATTCAGCTTTCTAGTCATAACGACCCGCCCGAAACCCTTGTATTGGGCTTTCAATGCGTCTGGAAATATACACTTACGTTTCGATATTTTTTATTTAATTTATTTGGCAACTTTGAAAAATTAATCATTTTTATTTACAATTATCATTATGTAACTCGTTTTATATTGCGTTTGGCTTACAAAAAAAACCGCTTCAGGAACCGGAAGTCCAATTGTAACCATACCTTTGAAATAAAATATTGCTCGAACGCGTGTTTAGTTCACCGAACGGAATAATATAACACGGAAAAGTAAGTAAGTAAGATCGATCGGTAACGGACGGGTAAAAACCCGGACAAAAGTCATATTTCTGGAAAACCGCCCGGACGCCCGGACAGGGGCCTAAAAAGAGGACATGTCCGGGGAAACCCGGACGTATGGTAACCCTACTTTCAGAAGCTCAGCCTTCTTCTCCTCACCAGGTGGATGTTTACATTCAGAAGTAGAGGCGTTGTTCTGAGCGTCATTGGAACTCCTTCCGGTTTCAAAAGATGCTCGGGTTTCGTTCACTTGTAACTGAGTTCACTTTTGCAGCGTATTCGCTTTCGTCATGACCAAGGCTTTTATTTTCACAATGACCAGCTTCTTCTTTCTGTTTGCCTCATTCATCACTTTTTTATTCATTCAGTCAGTCAGTCAGTCAGTCAGTCAGTCAGTCAGTCAGTCAGTCAGTCAGTCAGTCAGTCAGTCAGTCAGTCAGTCAGTCAGTCAGTCAGTCAGTCAGTCAGTCAGTCAGTCAGTCAGTCAGTCAGTCAGTCAGTCAGTCAGTCAGTATATTTTGTATAAATGCCTCTAAAAGTTACACTTCTCAGAGGATTCTCAATATTTCCGGAAACCCTCATAAAGAATACCAAGATAGACGGCGCTTCCTTTCCCATACCCCACAGATGGAGAGACAAGTCCTTTCCCATACCATATAGATGATGCGACAAATCCATTCCATACCACGTAAATACAGCAAACCAGTTCACCCAAGTAGTGGAATTGTCACAATTTCTAGGTGCGTTCAAAGGAACACCCAGCCATCGCCCTCGAAGTTAGATGAGTCTTCGTGCGATTATTTCTTCATTAGGATATGGTTCTATTCGTGAGAGCAGGATTTTGTTGGGGAATTTAATTAAATTGATGGCAGCCTTTTGGAAGCTAAATGAGTTAGTCCTTTGGATAGTTCAACTATTGTGGGGTTGGTAGTAGTTTATGGGTTGAATCGGCATAATTTGCCTTTGGTGATATAATATGGCACACTCGAAGTGAGCAAATGTTTTCGTGCCCAGCCTGTTTGAGGTAGTTTGCAGTTATTGATTGACGTAAAAGAGGGCTCCGTAATGGGGTGAATCGCATTTTAGTTATTGGATTATTTTGGAGTTCATGTTATTTGCATTTAAATGGGGTTTAGTTCAATTTGCGGTAAACCTCTTCATGCCTTTTCATTCGCAAGGGTTTACATGGGTCGGTTTCATATTTTAGTCGTATTTATAGCAACTTCGTTGGATAATCTTTCGCAAGGGTGGATACAGAAATTTTTGAAGGGGGCAAAAAATTTCGGTTCTGGGTTGGGACAGAGGAAAATTTCGTCTTGGTCGCCGAAAAATCTGATGACCTTTTTTAGTCATTCGTTCAATTTCCGAAAAAAAGATACCGCTTTAGGCGCCCAAAAAGTAGATGACCTTTTTTGGGTCGGAATAATGGCCTCTCTACTATCCTGCATTAATGGCTTGTTGAAACTAAATGCGGGTCACGTCCCATGCACTTTTTAAATGGGGGCCATGGCCGGATTGGCCACCCTGGATCCGCATCTGATCTTTCGCTGAGAAATTGTTACCGCTCTGTTCGACCTCGGTTTCTGCGTTGAGTGGCATTGACGGCAAACGTCGTGATGTGTTTTCTCCCACGGGTAAATGGGTCGATTCCTCGACTGATTCCAATTTACGGTAATCTTCTTCAGGTGACTATACATGTATATAGTTTTTCAGATAATTTGGGCGCGAATACTGGGTTTATTCACATTTATGGCGGACTTGTGGAGTTAAGTTCTTTCACATGTAAATGGAGGCTCCGTTTCTGGCTTGAATCACATTTGCGGTAGCTTAATCCTCTTCAGATAATTTCCGCCAAAGGTAAATGTGCCTCGATTTCTGGGTTGATTAGTAGTTTTCTGTAATCTTCCCGATGTAATTTCTCCACCTTTTAAAATTGGATTCTGGGTTGAATTGCTTTTTATGGAACGGTCGTAAGATCAATAATTGAGCTCATGGTAGCTAAGCTTTACTCCGATTGCAATCTCTTTACTTCTTATTTTGTTGGCTGAAAACTGCATCTCATTGCGGAATTGAACGGCGTTCTTTGTAACATCTTCAGGTTTGCTATAATCACTTGACTTGCTGAGGTTCAGTAGCTGAGCAACTTGTCATCCACTGTCTGACTGATCACCACCACCACTACCCACCCACCCGCCGACCCACCGCCACACATCCACCCACTTCCACCCACCCCCGCGCATAATACCACGCCCCACCAAGCCGATTGTAGCAAATCAGGAATCAGCTTCAACCAGCTACAGTGGAGGATATGAACAATAGAAGTTTACATGAAAGCGAGGAAATTAAATATCGGACATAGTTTTAGTAATACATCATAGTAAAACTAACATACAACATCTCATGAACATACCCTACAACATCTCGTGAACATACAACATCTCGTGAACATACAACATCTGGTGAGGAGGATACAGGAACATTACAACGACTGGCTATCAGAACGATTAAACCTGCCATTTACGAGTGGACTGTTAATGTGGTGTTGGTCCGTTATATAGAAGGATTGAACTTTAAGATTTTGTATATAAAGTCGGCAATTAAAATGATTCGTTCCCCCTTGATGAATGTTTGGGTGCTCTCTCCGGTGGAGGTTGGTTTAGTAGGTTTTGTTTTGTTTTTTGGGGGGAAGGGGACGGTAGCGCATTGGACAACACACGGGCATGGACAGCGAGAGAGGAATCGAGAGCGGGCCCTGTAGGGCGGGTGTGCTTTGTAGGCTGCTATTAGCGCCGTGTATTGCAGGCTGTCTGTTCTGTTAGTAGTCAAGATATGCCTTTATTCTGTAATTTGCCCTCTTGTGAATTGCTTCAACTGCTTAACTGTACGCTGTAACTGGTTGCGGTCGGTAAGCCGGATTGCTTCAATAAAGGATTTAATTATTATTGTTTAGGGAGCGGCTACCACAAGGTGACTTTAGGTACACGGGCAAGACCGCGTCTGTTAAGCGTATGAGGTATCTATCGCCGGAGGGAGTAGCCCTTCAAACCCTACAAAGCTCTAGCAACTTTCCAACGGTTGTTGGACATTGTTCTGTCCGGTCTTAACTTCGATATTAGCCTATCGTTTAAATAGACGACGTATTAATTATCGGAAAAACGCTCGAACATCATCTGCCGAGGTCGAGTGAGGTGTTTAAAACAGCTGAGGACGGCCAACGCAAAGCTAAAACGAATTAAGTGACGGTGTTACGTAGGACTACTAGCTTCCTGGGCACACCCTAAAAAGAGTTAGCTGTGGATTTCGTCCACGAGCCATGATGTGGTCTCGTAGTGACTAAGAGAAGTGAGATCATTCGCGAAGCAATGCTCTTATTATCGGTGATTTATTTGCAGTTTCTCATTCCTTTCCGTCCCTCAATTTGCCATTAGAAAAGTAGAGCGTTTGTGTGGATAGCGGCCTTCTGGAGGCGTTTGAACCTTTAAAGCGCGTCTTTACGTCCACGCCAATTCTGGTCTTGCCAAAGGACAAATTTACGAAAGTGTTGGACTGTGATGCTTATGACCTGGACATCGCAACCGTGTTACCACAGATGATTGCCGGCGACGGGCGTGTAATGACATGAGGGAGTAGTTGCCTTTTGTCCAGTGCTGAGAGGAACTACTGCGTTACTAGGAAGGAGCTCTTCGCAGTAGTGCCCTTCGGAATGTGAAATCGTCAGTATGTGCTTTGTCGCTCGTTCGTGCTAAGGATTAACCACGTCGCGTTGCAGTAGTTACAGCGCTCCCCAGAACGTTGATTGGAGCGTAACCATAGCAACGGCTGTTTGTCGAAGAACCAGTATCACCGAGACCGACGTCATTGACAGTTACCGTTGCGCTGCACCCTCGGCCATTTGGTGATCCGTGTGAACGGTCAGTACTGACGTAGCTAGCCCACATCCACGGAGTAGGCCTAAGCGAGGGAACGTCTAGATACTAACCGTAGTAGAGAGAGCGGAGAAAGACCCGTGAACGACCAGGAACCCATCTCTGTTGCTAAGGCCCTGCTACAGGCAGTCATCTTCAAGTAGGGGCCCCGTTACAGATCCTCACCGACCAAGAGAGAAATTTTGAGGGAACTCCGTGATAAGACATCATTCCGCTCATCCATACATCCAACTATCTGGAACAGGTTTCTCAAAAATTTCCCGCTGATAGATGCAAGCTGGTGGGGAATAGAGAATGTCCTGACCCCCACATATCACAAGCGTGGGAACGGATTAATTGAGCGCTTTCGTAAAATATTGAACACTACACTGCGTACATTAGCAAGCAACCATAAAACACTTGGACGCGATTTGTCCCATGTCCTTCCCGCCGACCGAGTGACGGCGTTGACGCTGCAAGAAACGTCCAGTTTCACACCGAACAATCTCTTATTCAGTCAAGAGAAGAAATCTCTGCATAATCTTGTCTATGGAAGGCTCGTCAAACAAAACTCGGCGGCTTAACCTGTTGTGTATATGCGGAAATTTCGTCGATGAAATGGATGCTGGATATAGGATTACAAATGCGAGAATGTCGACGGTGGGGAATGAACACCAGAAATACACGTCCGATCTGTGCGCCATGCCTGTCAACATTCCTAGGCTGTTTTGTAGGCTTGCCTATAGTGAACCAGAATCACCGTGGCCGACCTTCCTGACAGAGTCCCCTGCAGCCGGTGCCATGTTCTAAACATTAGGAACAACCGAGTATCTTGAAATCAGGAACACCGTTGTCAGTCTCCTTAAGGGTCCCATGCAGAACCTGCCACTTAGCTAATTTCCCGGCAAACCACTTATGTTGCCAGAACTCTATTAAAGATAGGCGTTTGAACTGACTAAAAGACAGGTCATAAGTACACGGTTAACACTGTCTAAGATGGGGCAGCCGTGGATCCGTCTAAGAGTCAAGATATGGTAGAATACACGTCTCGAGAACAAAGAAAGAGAATCAAGACACATCCTAGAGCTACGCTCGTACTATCGGAGATTTATTCGTATTTTCCAAGTTCTTTCCGCTATTGTATTTGCCCTTGGAAACAAAGGTAGAGCGATTGTATGGAATACAGCCTTGCGGCTGCTTTAAAACTCTTAAAGAGCATAATGACCTCCCCACCTAATCCGGCCTAAAGTAATTAATTTATCAGGAATCGACCTCTGCTGCTTGGGCTTCATTACAGACAGTCATTGTCAAGAAGGGCCTCGTGCAGATCTTCACCGTAAAACAGAGAAATTTCGAGGGATGCCCTATCCAGGCCATCTATCCTGTTTGGAATAGGTTCCCTCAAAATTTCTCAACTGATCGGAATAGTCAAAGTCGAGACCGAGATAACACCGGTGGTAACACCGTCTAAGATGAAGTAGCAGCGGATCCGTCCAAGATTCAAGATATGGTAGAGTGCACGTCTCCCAACGACCAAAGGAATCACTGCAACTCCTATAGCTACGCTCGTGCTATCGGAGATTTATTCGTATTTTCAAAGTCCTTTCCGCTCTTGTATTTTCCCTTAGAAAGAAACGTAGAGCGTTTGTATGGAATACAGCCTTGTGGCTGCTTTAAAACTCTTAAAGAGCATAATGACCTCCCCACCTAATCCGGCCTAAAGCAAATAATTTACCAGGAACCGACCTCTGCTGCTTGGGCTTTATTACGGACATTCATTTTCAAGAAGGCCTCGTGCAGATCTTCACCGTAAAACAGAGAAATTTCGAGGGATGCCCTATCCAGGTTATCTATCCTGTTTGGAATAACTTTCCCTCAAAATTTCTCAATTGATCAGAGTAAGCTGCAGCTTGGAATAGTCAAAGTCGGGACCGAGATAACACCGGTGGTAACACCGTCTAAGATGGGGTAGCCGTGGATCCGTCCAAGAGTCAAGATATGGTAGGGTGCACGTCTCCCAACGACCAGGAGAATCCCGACAACTCCTAGAGCTACGCTCGTACAAACGGAGATTTATTCGTATATTCAAAAGTCCTTTCCGCTCTTGTATTTTCCCTTAGAAAGAAACGTAGAGCGTTTGTATGGAATACAGCCTTGTGGCTGTTTTAAAACTCTTCAAGAGCATAATGACCTCCCCACCTAATCCGGCCTATAGTACACACGAACCAATTTACGCAAGTGTTTGACTGTGTTGCTATAGTCAGGCCATCGGCACCGTGTCATCCCAGACGACTGTTGACGAGGATCGTGGAAAGCAAACGTCAGTCGCCTTTTCGACCAACGCTGAGAGAAACTATGGCGTTACTAGAAAGAAGCTCTTGCCAGTTGTAGTGCCTTTCAGAAGGTAGTATCGTCACGATTCGTCAGTATCTACTTCGGTGGATACATTGCACCCCAGAACGTCGACGTGGAGTGACGACGAGTGTCGCCTCCAACTCAACGAGAGATTTGCAAAGCGTTCAGATGGTTCTTCGGATCACAAGTCCGTGGGTGGAAAACCGTTCACAGGTTTCGAGCCTTGTGAAAAACGGAGTGAAAGGGAACTGGCGCCAAAAGGACCTAGTTATAATTACACACACCGGACGCGGTTGACCAGTTGCTAGTATCTAAAGTTTTCAGAGAAGAGCAGCTTAGGCTTGCACATACTTGGAAAAAGAGCGATCATTTAGACGTTCGAATTACTAAAAGACAGGTTATTCGTCGAGGTTACATAATCGGGTGATCCCTACACGTTAGGCAGTTTTATCGTTGTTGCCCCCGAGTAACTCGTATAATGGTGGCAGACCTCCTTACAGGGGCCAACTTTCGCGCCTACCAAGTAGTGAACCTTAGAAACAGCTGTGTATCGTGTAACCAGTATTACCGTGGATACCTCCTTAAGGGTCTCATGCAGTCCTGCTATGTGGTGAACCTTAGTGAGTGTCGTGTAACCAAGAACACCGAAGCCAACCTCCTTTACAGGGTCCCTGCAGCCCGCTATGTAATACAGCGTTCTGGGGGGGGGCTTTGAAACCCTTAAAGAGCATAATGACCTACCCAACTAATCCGGCCTAAAGCAAATAATTTACCATGAACCAACCTCTGTTGCTTGGGCGCTATTAGAGACATCGCCAAGAATGGCTTCGTTGCAGATATTCACCGTTAAACATAGAAATTTCGAGGGATGCCCTATCCAGGCCATCTATCCAGTTTGGAATAGATTTCCCTCAACATTTCTCAATTGATCGGTGTAAGCTGCAGCTTGGAATAGTCCAAGTCGGGACCGAGATAACACCGGTGGTAACACCGTCTAAGATGGGGTAGTCGTGGATCCGTCCAAGAGTCAAGATATGGTAGAGTGCACGTCTCCCAACGACCAAGAGAATCACGGCAACTCCTATAGCTACGCTCGTGCTATCGGAGATTTATTCGTATTTTCAAAAGTCCTTTCCGCTCTTGTATTTTCCCTTAGAAAGAAACGTAGAGCGTTTGTATGAAATACAGCCTTGTGGCTGCTTTAAAACTCGTAAAGAGCATAATGACCTCCCCACCTAATCCGGCCTAACGTAATTAATTTACCAGGAATCGACCTCTGCTGCTTGGGCTTTATTACAGACAGTCATTGTCAAGAAGGGCCTCGTGCAGATCTTCACCGTAAAACAGAGAAATTTCGAGGGATGCCGTAGCTCAGTGGAGAGTGCGCTGGCCGTTAAACTAAGCTGCAGCTTGGAATAGTCAAAGTCGGGACCGAGATAACACCGGTGGTAACACCGTCTAAGATGGGGTAGCCGTGGATCCGTCCAAGAGTCAAAATATGGTAGAGTGCACGTCTCCCAATGACCAAGGGAATCACGGCAACTCCTATAGCTACGCTCGTGCTATCGGAGATTTATTCGTATTTTCAAAGTCCTTTCCGCTCTAACTTGTATTTTCCCTTAGAAAGAAACGTAGAGCGTTTGTATGGAATACAGCCTTGTGGCTGCTTTAAAACTCGTAAAGAGCATAATGACCTCCCCACCTAATCAGGCCTATAGTACACACGAACGAATTTACGCAAGTGTTGGACTGTGTTGCTGTAGCCTGGCCATCGGCACCGTGTCAAACCAGATGACTGATGACGAGGATCGTGTAAAGCAAACGTCAGTCGCCTTTTCGACCAACGCTGAAAGAAACTATGGCGTTACTAGAAAGAAGCTCTTGCCAGTTGTAGTGCATTTCAGAAGGTAGTATCGTCACGATTCGTCAGTATCTACTTCGGTGGATACATTGCACCCCAGAACGTCGACGTGGAGTGACGACGAGTGTCGCCTCCAACTCAACGAGAGATTTGCAAAGCGCTCAGATGGTTCTTCGGATCACAAGTCCGTGGGTGGAAAACCGTTCACAGGTTTCGAGCCTTGTGAAAAACGGAGTGAAAGAGAACTGGCGCCAAAAGGACCTAGTTATAATTACACACACCGGACGCGGTTGACCAGTTGCTAGTAGCTAAAGTTTTCAGAGAAGAGCAGCTTAGGCTTGCACATACTTGGAAAAAGAGCGATCATTTAGACGTTCGAATTACGGTACTAAGAGACAGGTTATTCGTCGTGTTTACATAATCGGGTGATCCCTACACGTTAGGCAGTTTTATCGCTGTTGCCTCCGAGTAACCCGTATAATGGTGGCAGACATCCTTACAGGGGCCAACTTTCGCGCCTACCAAGTAGTGAACCTTAGAAACAGCTGTGTATCGTGTAACCAGTATTACCGTGGATACCTCCTTAAGGGTCTCATGCAGTCCTGCTATGTGGTGAACCTTAGTGTCGTGTAACCAAGAACACCGAAGCCAACCTCCTTTACAGGGTCCCTGCAGCCCGCTATGTAATACAGCGTTCTGGGGGGGGCTTTGAAACCCTTAAAGAGCATAATGACCTACCCAACTAATCCGGCCTAAAGCAAATAATTTACCATGAACCAACCTCTGTTGCTTGGGCGCTATTAGAGACATCGCCAAGAATGGCTTCGTTGCAGATATTCACCGTTAAACATAGAAATTTCGAGGGATGCCCTATCCAGGCCATCTATCCAGTTTGGAATAGATTTCCCTCAACATTTCTCAATTGATCGGTGTAAGCTGCAGCTTGGAATAGTCCAAGTCGGGACCGAGATAACACCGGTGGTAACACCGTCTAAGATGGGGTAGCCGTGGATCCGTCCAAGAGTCAAGATATGGTAGAGTGCACGTCTCCCAGCGACCAAGGGAATCACGGCAACTCCTATAGCTACGCTCGTACAATCGGAGATTTATTCGTATTTTCAAAAGTCCTTTCCGCTCTTGTATTTTCCCTTAGAAAGAAACGTAGAGCGTTTGTTTGGAATACAGCCTTGTGGCTGCTTTAAAACTCGTACAGAGCATAATGACCTCCCCACCTAATCCGGCCTAACGTAATTAATTTACCAGGAATCGACCTCTGCTGCTTGGTCTTTATTACAGACAGTCATTGTCAAGAAGGGCCTCGTGCAGATCTTCACCGTAAAACAGAGAAATTTCGAAAGATGCCGTAGCTCAGTGGAGAGTGCGCTGGCCGTTAAACTAAGCTTGGAATAGTCAAAGTCGGGACCGAGATAACACCGGTGGTAACACCGTCTAAGATGGGGTAGCCGTGGATCCGTCCAAGAGTCAAGATATGGTAGAGTGCACGTCTCCCAACGACCAAGGGAATCACGGCAACTCCTATAGCTACGCTCGTGCTATCGGAGATTTATTCGTATTTTCAAAGTCCTTTCCGCTCTTGTATTTTCCCTTAGAAAGAAACGTAGAGCGTTTGTATGGAATACAGCCTTGTGGCTGCTTTAAAACTCTAAAAGAGCATAATGACCTCCCCACCTAATCCGGCCTATAGTACACACGAACGAATTTACGCAAGTGTTGGACTGTGTTACTGTAGCCTGGCCATCGGCACCGTGTCATCCCAGATGACTCCCAGATGGCAAAGGACAATGAATCCACGCCCGTTGAGTGCGCAAGTAGATTCATTGCGCCGTTGCTTAGAGGAAGGACTGATGACGAGGATGGTGTGATAGCAAACGTCAGTCGCCTTTTCGACCAACGCTGAGAGAAACTATGGCGTAACTAGAAAGAAGCTCTTGCCAGTTGTAGTGCATTTCAGAAGGTAGTATCGTCACGATTCGTCAGTATCTACTTCGGTGGATACATTGCACCCCAGAACGTCGACGTGGAGTGACGACGAGTGTCGCCTCCGACTCAACGAGAGATTTGCAAAGCGCTCAGATGGTTCTTCGGATCACAAGTCCGTGGGTGGAAAACCGTTCACAGGTTTCGAGCCTTGTGAAAAACGGAGTGAAAGGGAATTGGCGCCAAAAGGACCTACTTATAATTACACACACCGGACGCGGTTGACCAGTTGCTAGTAGCTAAAGTTTTCAGAGAAGAGCAGCTTAGGCTTGCACATACTTGGAAAAAGAGCGATCATTTAGACGTTCGAATTACGGTACTAAGAGGCAGGTTATTCGTCGAGTTTACATAATCGGGTGATCCCTACACGTTAGGTAGTTTTGTCGTTGTTGCCCCAGAGTAACCCGTATAATGGTGGCAGACCTCCTTACAGGGGCCCACTTTCGCGCCTACCAAGTAGTGAACCTTAGAAACAGCTGTGTATCGTGTAACCAGTATTACCGTGGATACCTCCTTAAGGGTCTCATGCAGTCCTGCTATGTGGTGAACCTTAGTGAGTGTCGTGTAACCAAGAACACCGTAGCCAACCTCCTTAACAGGGTCCCTGCAGCCCGCTATGTAATACAGCGGTTTTTTTTGGGGGGGGGGCTTTGAAACCCTTAAAGAGCATAACGATCTCCCACCTAATCTGGCCTATAGCAATTAATTTGCCAGGAACCGACCTCTGTTGCTTGGGAGCTATTAGGGACATCGCCAAGAATGGCCTCGTTACAGATATTCACCGTTAAACATAGAAATTTCGAAGGATACCAGGCCTTCCATCCATCCATAGTTTCTGGAACAGGTTTCCCTCAAAGTTTCTCAATTGATCGGTGTAAGCTGCAGCTTGGAATAGTCAGAGTCGGGACCGAGATAACACCGGTGGTAACACCGTCTAAGATGAGGTAGCCGTGGATCCGTTCAAGAGTCAAGATATGGTAGAGTGCACGTCTCCCAACGACCAAGGGAATCACGGCAACTCCTATAGCTACGCTCGTACAATCGGAGATTTATTCGTATTTTCAAAAGTCCTTTCCGCTCTTGTATTTTCCCTTAGAAAGAAACGTAGGGCGTTTGTATGGAATACAGCCTTGTGGCTGCTTTAAAACTCTTAAGGAGCATAATGACCTCCCCACCTAATCCGGCCTAAAGTAATTAATTTACCAGGAATCGACCTCTGCTGCTTGGGCTTTATTACAGACAGTCATTGTCAAGAAGGGCCTCGTGCAGATCTTCACCGTTAAACAGAGAAATTTCGAGGGATGCCGTAGCTCAGTGGAGAGTGCGCTGGCCGTTAAACTAAGCTGCAGCTTGGAATAGTCAAAGTCGGGACCGAGGTAACACCGGTGGTAACACCGTCTAAGATGGGGTAGCCGTGGATCCGTCCAAGAGTCAAGATATGGTAGAGTGCACGTCTCCCAACGACCAAGGGAATCACGACAACTCCTAGAGCTACGCTCGCGCTATCGGAGATTTATTCGTATTTTCAAAGTCCTTTCCGCTCTTGTAATTTCCCTTAGAAAGAAACGTAGAGCGTTTGTATGGAATACAGCCTTGTGGCTGCTTTAAAACTCTTAAAGAGCATAATGACCTCCCCACCTAATCCGGCCTAATGTAATTAATTTACCAGGAATCGACCTCTGCTGCTTGGGCTTTATTACAGACAGTCATTGTCAAGAAGGGCCTCGTGCAGATCTTCACCGTAAAACAGAGAAATTTCGAGGGACGCCGTAGCTCAGTGGAGAGAGCGCTGACCGTTAAACTAAACTGCAGCTTGGAATAGTCAAAGTCGGGACCGAGATAACACCGGTGGTAACACCGTCTAAGATGGGGTAGCCGTGGATCCGTCCAAGAGTCAAGATATGGTAGAGTGCACGTCTCCCAACGACCAAGACAATCACGACAACTCCTAGAGCTACGCTCGTACAATCGGAGATTTATTCGTATTTTCAAAAGTCCTTTCCGCTCTTGTATTTTCCCTTAGAAAGAAACGTAGGGCGTTTGTATGGAATACAGCCTTGTGGCTGCTTTAAAACTCGTAAAGAGCATAATGACCTCCCCACCTAATCCGGCCTATAGTACACACGAACGAATTTACGCAAGTGTTGGACTGTGTTGCTGTAGCCTGGCCATCGGCGCCGTGTCATCCCAGATGACTGATGACGAGGATCGTGTAAAGCAAACGTCAGTCGCCTTTTCGACCAACGCTGAGAGAAACTGTGGTGTTACTAGAAAGAAGCTCTTGCCAGAAGTGCATTTCAGAAGGTAGTATCGTCACGATTCGTCAGTATCTACTTCGAAGGATACATTGCACCCCAGAACGTCGACGTGGAGTGACGACGAGTGTCGCCTCCGAGCCAACGAGAGATTTGCAAAGCGCTCAGGTGGTTCTTCGGATCACAAGTCCGTGGGTTGAAAACCGTTCACAGGTTTCGAGCCTTGTGAAAAACGGAGTGAAAGAGAACTGGCGCCAAAAGGACCTAGTTATAATTACACACACCGGACGCGGTTGACCAGTTGCTAGTAGCTAAAGTTTTCAGAGATGAGCAGCTTAGGCTTGCACATACTTGGAAAAAGAGCGATCGTTTAGACGTTCGAATTACGGTACTAAAAGACAGGTTATTCGTCGAGTTTACATAATCGGGTGATCCCTACACGTTAGGTAGTTTTGTCGTTGTTGCCCCAGAGCAACCCGTATAATGGTGGCAGACCTCCTTACAGGGGCCCACTTTCGCGCCTACCAAGTAGTGAACCTTAGAAACAGCTGTGTATCGTGTAACCAGTATTACCGTGGATACCTCCTTAAGGGTCTCATGCAGTCCTGCTATGTGGTGAACCTTAGTGAATGTCGTGTAACCAAGAACACCGTAGCCAACCTCCTTTACAGAGAAATTTCGAAGGATGCCCGTTCCAGGCCATCCCTCCATCTGTCCTCTATGGGACAAGTTTTCCACAAAAACTTTTCCCTTGCAAAGGACAACGATTTCACGCCCGTTCGGTGCGCAAGTAGATTCATTGCGCCGTTGCTTGGAGGAAGGACTGCCAAAGGTGTGCAGAATTCCCCCTACTCTGCAGGACGTGACTGACGTTGATGTGCTGTACTTTCGGCCTAAACGAGTAACACGCCTCCCTGCCCGCTATCAACAAGCGTACGAAGAGCGAGGTAGGGGTACCCCCAAATGAACTTGCGTTGTGTTGGACTTGATGAAAGAAGAGTGCCATCGTTGAGCGAATGGATGAGGCAATAACAGATGACTCGATTGAACCAGTCTTGAGAGTCTGTTCAACCAAAGTGGTGCTGGAACAGAAGATGGACGGGACGATGAGGTTCGGTGTTGCTTGTATAGGCATCAAAACGTGAGGACGACTCGTTTCCTATTCGCATTGTGAACAAATGCTTAGATGCTTTGACTTTTGCAATCAAGGGCAACCACAAGGTTGCTATGGACGCTGCTGAGATTGCCGTAACCGTCTTTGACGCTATCAACAGGGAAATGTTTTATGGACATTTATTTAAGGGACTTTACCAGTAGCCAGAAATTTGTAAGATTAGAACTTCCAGCCATCGCCAAATTATAAATAGTTTGCGCCGTACGCTTAACGCTACACTGGAGCTAATCGCTAGCAGCCACGAGCGTCACTGGAATGAGGTTTTGTCCTGACTCTTGGCAGTTTATCGTGCATTAATACACTATGTATCCGGGTACTCGCCAAGCAGTTTGCAATAATTTACAAAGAGAAAATATCGACTACCTTCGACCTCGTCGATGGAGGACCGCTGAGACCAGAACCAATGACGCAACGTTGGCCTACTCAAGTCATGTGGATGACTTGGCAGAACGGATGGAAACCACGTTTCGGGAAGTATTTACGTCGATCGGCGAAACGAAGGAAGGAGGACTATGACCTCCGCGTTCGCCCCACAACTTTCGCCGTGGAGGATTTTGTCGGGTATTTTACTCGGCGCAGGTAGGCTACCAGGGTCGTAGCCCCAAATGTCAAAACCGTGCTACGGTTCATACGAAGTTTTTAAATGATGCGGATCGGTCAATTACTTACTGTGGAAATCGCCGAAATCTACATGCACTCTTCATTGCCCACGTGGACAAACCGAAGCCTTTTTACCATGCGGCGGAGGAAGACGACGTCAACGACGAGAGATGGGTACGGGAGGAACAGCGTGAGGTCTCCGATAAACGACCTCGACCGTGTCGGGTGATACGGAATCCCGATCGGGTTCGGTTTACGTAAGACAGGGGCGTTTGGCATCGGAAACCTACTCTGGCTTCGGTCGATTGCAAGTCACGATGGTCGAACGGCGATGAGGGACTAGAACTACACCTCTTGAACATTTTCTTGCTTAGACGACCTTTAGCCGTTAAGTCTTTGTTAAAAGGTTTTCCAGCTGATTCTATGCTTTTAAACTTTTTTCGAACTATGATTAGAGACTTTTTGCCCTGAGACGTGCACTTGAGAGATTTTGCTTTTTGACTTTTAGCACAACCAGAACGCGTTGTATGTGACGCTGGTGGACTTTCAGTCAACGAAGCGTTTGTTAGAGAACCTTTATTGAGATCCGAGGTTTCGGGAATACCGGCAGAGCTCTGAATAACTCGACATACGTGAAGAAGTCAGACGACTTCCGGTCCGCGACTGATAGTCGATTAATAGACACGACAGAAGTCATGCACATAGCTATATACAAAGTTGTACGGTCAGTACAGACGAAGGGCAAGGGAACCAGCGTCAAATAAGGGACGCAATCGTATTGACAGCCACAAACAATTTAAGTTTACATGAAGGCGGGGAAATAACAATAGAGGTTTACATAAGAGCGGGGAAGTGGAATATCGCTCCGTCACCCACACTGCCACCCAACAACCCACCCACCATCCCCACCTCCGCCTACCCTCCCACCCAGACGTTGCTGCTCGCCAGAAGTGGAGGTGATTGCTTCGATCTACACTGATGTCTTTCGTCGTTAAACTAATTCTAGGTTGACATGTTTTCTCTGGTCGTCGGTGAAGGTTACTGAGCAAGTTTTCATGGAAACTCTTCTTGATTTTCACTTTTTCGCATTTCTGCGCATTTCAGATTAATTGAATTTTAGTTGCTGGGCACGGACACTCGTTGGTAGGCTGGTCTTCAGGTCATACTTTTTCATTATATTTAAGGTTCTCTTCCTTTGCTTCTTGAAGCATGCTGTAAAAAATGTTTTAACGTTTCCTTAGCAAACTTAGGAAATTATGTCATTACCTAAAGATCGCATTTTAAAGGCAAGAAGAATAAAAGAACTCAATGTACCAACGTTTAATGTATAAATCAACAGACATTGTTCAGCAATCAATTAATGTAGCAGAAATATTTAAGTCGACCTTGCCTCACCTTGGTTATTTGATTTACCTTGTCTTAACCTATTCTACCTTACCCTACTATAAATGCCTTCACCTTTTCTCACCGTCTCAACACAACGTCATCAACTACTTCGGATAGGTAGGAATTAAGGACAATGAGGAATTGTTACATATATCCAAAAAATAATATTATTAATGATCGTTATCCAGGTAGAAATGGGACAGCAGGATCATAATACTGCGTTTTAACGCCGTCACATCTAACTCCTGTGAGTAGGCCTAATATAAATCGTCGAGTGGAAACTGGAAAATCGAAGGAGGAAACTGAAAGACAATCGTTATTTTCAAAGATGTCGACGGCCATAATTGTAGTCATAAGATGTCGTTAAACTTTGATCTAATAATAATAAAGGCATCAATTCACCTTAAACATTTTAGGTTTCCTACATGCAGCTTAATTACCTCATTAAAGTACATTTCATTACCTTATGTTACCTGGATTCGTTTTCTCTACCTTATTCTTCCTTACTCAAACATCTCATAGGCTGATAAAGCGCACCGCTGATTATCTTTTGCCTTTCTAGTCTACGTAAACTAGGCCTATATAGGGACGTAACCCTAGATTACGCTACACTTCCTTTGAGTTGAATTCCTTTGCGCTTACCATAGATGTCCTTATGCAGACATCAAAGCTGGTCGTGAATGATGGTGTTTCGTTTTGAGCGTCATACGTTATCGACCAGATGTTGTCGCGCAATGGGTTGGACAACGGGCTGCCTTCACGAACCCAGATCCAACCAGTAGTGTGTGGACGTTGGTTGTTGAATTCGACAGAATTCGCTTTAGGTCATCGTTCCCGAATCGAGCGAGTGCTTCGTCCCTTTTCCCACCGTCACGGCACCGAGCTGTAAAGATGTAAAGTAAGTCTAACTGCGGTTGTTTACTATATTACTGCTGGTACAGAAAATATTTCACACAAATTTCACATAACAAATATTTTTAAAACTCAGTAGGCCTATGAATTATACTAGAGCAAAGATTCTTATGTTATCTGGTTAGACATGTAATCTAGAATTACTGGATGACATTTGACTGTGGTTATCTATAGTGTTATCTTGTCTTATCTTGAATTATACGATACCCTACTTTCCGTCCTAGATATAGCCAACCTTTGCTTTCTTAAATCTACGTTATGCTTTCTAACTCCTAAATTCCTAGGCTACCTACGCACCACTTCCCTGCTTTATCCAACCTTAAGCTTCTTATAGGCCTAACCTTGTGATACCTTAATTCATTTGACCTTCCTGCGGCTTTACTTAGCCTACACGAAGTATCATAGTGAATAGTGATATATATATATAAATATATATATATATAATTATATATATATATCATAGTGCATTATCTTTTACCTTTCTCGTCAACGTATTTCTACCTCACGTAACATATATCCCATTACCTTTCATTGAATTAAATTTTGTGTCTCTTACCCAGAAGATTTCGTGTAGGCATCGCAGTAGGTCGTCCTCACGGCGGCCATACGACTTGAATGATGCGGGCGTTTCATCGTGGCTCAGTGCTTCTCACGTTTTCGGCCAGATGTCGACACCTGGTCAACAGTTACTCACAAACAAACCCCCCATCGCCCCCACAAACCGCCCAAACAACCCACCCCAAACCCATTCAACCAGCAAGCAACATGCTCAGCCTAACAACCTAACCTTACAACTTAAACCGATGGTCGAAGGACGATGCGATACCGACGCTCATCGTCAACCGTCTGATCCCGTCGCGCAAGCCGCGCAACCCGCGCAGTCAGCTTATCCAGCCCGCTACCAACCCATTCCCCAATGCCATCCACCCACCCCACCCGAGCTCCCCATACCCGTCCGGCCACACCACCCAAATCCGACCACAACCTACGACCAGCCTCACCCAAAGGGACCAGCTCTACAGGAGACTCGTGCTCCCCAGACTCCACACACTCTGAACTGTCAGACTCCCCAGACTCTGAACCCTCAGACGACGATACATACTCATATTCGGACCAACGGGAGATTTCCTCGTGGTCAAAGGCCATGAGTTCCTCGTACGTCATAACGGATTCAGATTGCGGACACGCAAAATAGTGCTTCAATCGCAAATCGTGACTAATCTGCTTAAGTTCCGGCTCATGAGCATATTTACTTTCTAACTGTAAGGAAAGAGGCGATAAAATAGGCAATTCAGCATTCTTGTCCTGAGTGGCAGTGCTTCCACCCCAGACCCATGAAGTCGAACATTCATCAACATTATGCACCACAGTACTAACGTCACACTCTTCAGAAAACGATTCGTTGACCTCATCCAACACCACAGAACTATTGCGACCAGACAGAGCAGAGGATGGAGCATCAACGCAAAGATCATGACCATGAGCCCCAGTGAGCGACCACGAACCAGTACCGTACATGGTTGGACAGCCTCCAGGTGCCCAATAGAAGGTCCATTCTCCCATTCCCTCCATGGAAGGACTGCCATCCAGCGCCCCACTAACCGCCCAAGCACCAGCCCCATTCATGGTTGAACCGCCCCCATGTGATCCAGCTAGCGACCAAGAGCCCGTGCCACTCACGGTGGGACTGTCATTAAGCACCCAACTGCAGGACCATGCCCCAGCTCCATGCGTGGAAGAACCTCCATCACTGCCAGACCCTTCACCCACGAGATCCTCCACCCGAGATCCATCAATTGCACCAGCAGTCGAAGAGCAGCAATCAAAGTAATCCTCCACATCATCACCATCAACAACGACATCATCATCAACGCAGCCATCATCAACATCACCATCAACAACAACGTCATCATCATCAGCAGCAGCAGCAGCAGCAGCATTGCCATCAACAACAGCAGCATTGCCACAATCATCAGCAGCATTACCACCATCATCATCAACAGCATTACCACCATCATCATCAACAGCAGCATTCCCACCATCATCATCAACAGCAGCATTCCCATCATCATCATCAACAGCAGCATTGCCACAATCAACAGCAGCATTCCCACCATCATCATCAACAACAGCATTACCACCATCATCATCAACAGCAGCATTCCCACCATCATCATCAACAGCATTACCACCATCATCATCAACAGCATTCCCACCATCATCATCAACAGCAGCATTGCCACAATCAACAGAAGCATTCCCACCATCATCATCAACAGCATTGCCACAATCAACAGCAGCATTCCCACCATCATCATCAACAGCAGCATTCCCACCATCATCATCAACAGCATTCCCACCATCATCATCAACAGCATTGCCACAATCAACAGCAGCATTCCCACCATCATCATCAACAGCAGCATTCCCACCATCATCATCAACAGCATTACCACCATCATCATCAACAGCATTCCCACCATCATCATCAACAGCATTGCCACAATCATCAGCAGCATTACCACCATCATCATCAACAGCATTGCCACCATCATCAACAACAACAACAACAACAACACTACTATCATCATCATGCACGGCAGGACCGCTAGTATAGAGCGGAGCATCATCCGGAGCAATCTCCCCAGCAGGGCCATCCGATGGTAGACCATCACCCATGACGACCTCAGAACGGGGTCCTCCGTCGCCCAAGCAATACAGACCAAAAACCGGTGAAACCACACACTCAAAACCAAGACCACAATACCCGACCAGTGACTCCTCTCCAAGAACGCCTAAACCATGAACCCCGACCTGTGACTCCTCTCCAAGAACGCCTAAACCACGAACCCTGACCTGTGACTCCTCTCCAAGAACGCCTAAGCCACGAACCCTGACCTGTGACTCCTCTCCAAGAACGCCTAAACCACGAACCCTGACCTGTGACTCCTCTCCAAGAACGCCTAAACCACGAACCCTGACCTGTGACTCCTCTCCAAGAACGCCTAAACCATGAACCCTGACCTGTGACTCCTCTCCATGAAAACCTAAACCACAAACCTCGACTGACAACCCTAAACCTTCAATATCCAGACCACGAACCTCGACCAGTGAATCCAACCCATTAAAATCCAGACCCGAATTGCCAACAGATGTTACAGGAACTAAGTATGAATGGGCAATACATTCATCATCGATGAAATCAAGAAGGCTACAGAAAGGAGAGACTGGAGAGGAGGAGATAGCGCTGCCTGCAGTGGCAGCATCGCCCTCAACCCCATTCCCTTTCTTAACCTTAGCAGTCACAGGACAAAGATAGGTTAAACAATCATCAGTTATGCAATCAATAAGACTCAACAGAGGGAGCACCGGAGAAGAGGAGATAGCGCTGCCTGTAATGGCAGCATCGCCCTCGACTCCATTCTTGCGCTCGACCTCGCCGGTGAAAGGACACAGTTGGGTATTGCCTCTATGGCAAGTCTCACAATCGAGAACACCTGGACTGAATTGGGTTTGGTCTCTATGGGAAGGGACACGGCGGACAGCGAGATCAGCCGCAGCATCGCTTCCGCCACTCCCGACTCTTTTAACGACCCACAGGTCACTCGGAAACTTCGCCTGATGTATCTGGACGGGGGCGGGATGTCTTTGGCCGTCTTGAAGACCGGCAGAGAGCTGCCGGTCGACGACCATATCCACATTTCCTATCGGGCCCTCACAGTACCAGTATCGCTCAGGCGAAGACCGACGACGGCGTTTAAGCCACCGATCGGACAACATCTCGTCTTGGAATTCAGACATCAAGACAAGATACAACAATCTAAATTTTGCAGAGATAAATCTCAAAAAAGCGCATTCGACTAACCTTGGAAAAGCTCAGAAGAACAATGAACCACGTGACGTTACCGGAAGATCATCAGCAGACTATGATGACGTCGTCGTCGTTTAATTAGCGCCGCGATAATTAATTCAAACGTTGCAATATACGCGTTTAAATGCTTTTCTCATAGCTGCAGCAACATACTCGTACTATATTATATATAATGACGCATTGATTAAAATCTGAAATAATAATAATAATATTATTATTATTCAACCCACACGGAATAATCAAGCCTCTGTACAATTATATTAACACAGTTGGTTTTCCCATTGATAATTAATTGGTCACCATGTACCGTCGCTATAATAATTATAATAGGCCTACATAAATAAAAAGGTCTAGGAATAACAAAAAAGTGAGGCAGCGGTCACTTATATCCAAAGGATCAAAGACATTCGATGAGATCCAAAAGATCCAAAGTCGTTAGATTAGGTCCAAAATATCAAAGCCTTTGATTATATCCAAAAGATCAAAAGCGCTGGATGAGATTCAAAATATCAAAGGTTTTCGATTAGTCTAGATCAAAAAATTATGATACATTTGATTAGATTTAAAAGTTCAAAGACATTTGATTAGATCCAAAACATCAAAGACATACGACTAGAATCACTAGATCAAAAAGATCCGATCCAAAGCATTAAATTAGGTCCAAAAGATAAAAAGGTGCTGAATTAGATTCAAAAGTTCCAAGGCGTTTGATTAGAACCAAAAGTTCAAACTCTTTCGATTAGATTCAAAAATATAAGACTTTTGATTAGTCTAGATCAAAAGCAAATCAACGGCGTTCGATTAGATCCAAAACATCAACGGTGTTCGATTAGATTCAAAACATCAACGGCGTTTGATTAGATTCAAAACATCAACGGCGTTTGATTAGATTCAAAACATCAACGGCGTTCGATTAGATTCAAAACATCAACGGCGTTTGATTAGATTCAAAACATCGATTAAAACATCAACGGCGTTTGATTAGATTCAAAACATAAACGGCGTTTGATTGGATTCAAAACATCAACGGCGTTTGATTGGATTCAAAACATCAACGGCGTTTGATTAGATTCAAGACATCAACGGCGTTTGATTAGATTCAAAACATCAACGGCGTTTGATTAGATCCAAAAGATCAAAGACATTCTATTAGGTCCGAATTATCAAAGTGGTTCACAATCTGATCACCCAGATTTTTTTTTGCAATTCTCATAATGATATAATCAATGGACAATGGATTAGGCGGTGCACCGTATCTTTGAGAACTCCGTTGTTCCGCCTTGAGTGTTCAGCGCTGATACACCCTTCGACCGGCGAACCAAGCTGAACCTCTGGTTTCTGGTTCACGGGCTGCTATCCGACAGCGTCGTTCATTCTCTGTTGCTGGTCCTACAACACTGCGCTAAATTCCCAGGGCCTGTTCCTTAAGAACCTAAAAACTGTTTTATTTAGTCGTAGTTGGGCGGGGAGCGCGTCTGTGTAGCATACTTTGAAGAGGCGCTATACAAAATTTCTGAAATAAATAAATGAAGTGTGCTTTTGGCCAAACTTAGTTTAGCCGCTCTAGCGAAAGGAATTGAGTTAAAATTATCCTATGATGCGCAGTGAATAGCAACTCCGATTGGAAGTCGGCAGAGGATAGCGGCAGACTAAAAGCATGGTTTATCTGCAGGGAAGGGAGGATACCCACATGCATCAGGATACTCAGGACTTTTAAGTTTTAAAAGCAAGCATGGCTTGGTCGCCTAGAGAGAACAATAGGGAAACTGTAGACCTACTAGTAGGCAAAAGAATGAGAAATACAAGAAAAGAAGAACTAAAACAGGTTGAACGTTATAGACAGAGGAGAAGATTAAGTTGTGTTTTAACTCAGGAAAGTCGCGAGAAATGCTGATAAACAGACGGAAAATTAAGTCACCTCCTAAATCGGATCAGCAACTTTGACAGGGTGACATCAATGTGAATCTTGGCCGTAGCCATCCAAGACAATCTTAAAGCTACAGAACATCTTTCTGAACTGCTCAAGATCACTCTATGCGCTGAGAATGCTTAGCCATCATGGATGTAATGCTCTGCACGAGGTAGCCACTTCTTTCGCGAGGATCCTCTATGGCATCTATGCTACATACCAAGATCAATCCACAGAAAGAACCTTGCATAAGTTGCATATACATACAATACAATACGATACAATACAACTGCAATTTGATATCACCCTTCATAAGTAAAAGCGCATTGAACCGCCTGCAAACGCGCTGCAGATTATACTGTTTATACTAATTATTGATCTAAGACAGTGCACACACACACACACACACACACACACACACACACACACACACACACACACACACACACACACACACACACACACACACACACACACACACACACACACACACACACACACACACACACACACACACACACACACACACACACACACACACACACACACACGCACGCACGCACACACACACGCACACACACGCACACACACGCACACACACGCACGCCTTGGAGGCGCTGCAGCAATTATAATTATTGCAGAGGAACTGTGAGTGAAGAACTTGCTCAAAGTTCATATATAGTGACCGCCTCTGCCGAGGATCGAACCCGTACTCTTTGCGTTCAGGCAGATCTCTCTAGAGTCTAGACAATAGACCACTGTGCCTCTACATGCATGTGAGTCTGTTTAATATTGTATATGTATGCTTTATAAGTGCATTTGTTATTTCGCCCCTTCAAGCTATCTACTCAGAGGCGCTCCCGATTACAGCGCGGACACTGCACGGGAGTTTCACGCCGAAGCGCTGAGCAATTGCGAGTGCAGGACTTCCCCAAGGCCCCTACGCGGCGACTTGAGGTGGATTCGAACCTGTAACTCTCCGGTTGCAAGTCAACGAACATACCCATTACCCATTACACCACCACGAACCGCAATGTGTGTGTACGTGGGTGCTTTATAAGTGCATTTGTATTAACAGTGGGTACGTCGGCTACATTGATACAGATGTTATATATATATATACATATATATATATATCTGTACATATGTAAATATATACTTATATATAATTATATGCTACCAATATAAATATCACTCTTGTTAACACGCTTCCAATTCGCTACGGCAAAAATTACATACTCGCTCAAATGGAGAATGAGCCGCCGACGCTGGGAGTATAAGCTTAGCTTGCAGGCGTCGGATGTGAGGCAGGATGCATGGCTGAGGCGACGACGAGAGAGGCCTACAGCCTACGATGGTTGTCAATTAACGCCAGGTAGGAATTGGGAGAGGCGTGGAAGAGGAAAGAGGGCAGGGGAAACTGGGCGCACGGGCCTTGGGTGGGGCGTGGGGAGGGGGAAGGCGAAGGCCCGGGAGATGGCTGTATAGCCTACTAGAGCAGCGTGGTTTATTGGAGTCGGTTCTGGATTGGGGAGCAGAGTGGAGAAGGACATAGGCGGAGACCTGGGCCGAGAATTGGGGGGGACGGAAAGACGCGAGATTTTCCGAAAAATTTCTGACGACCGGCGAAATCTCGGAAAAAAATGTATTTTCGCCGCCAAAAAAAGGTAATGGCCTTTTTTTTAGTCATCCGGTCAAATGTTGACGAAATTTTCTATTTTCGCCGAACAAAAAAGTTGATGACTTTTTTTAAAGTCATCCGGCCAAATCTCGACGAAATTTTCTATTTTCGCCGCCAAAAAAAGGCTTGACGCTCAAACATTGGGGGGGACAAATGCATGGGCCGTCCCCCCAACACTTTTATTGGGGGGGCCGTCTCCCCCTGTCCCCCCCCCTAGGTCTCCGCCCATGCAGAAGGACAGATTCGAGAAATACTATCCCACCGTACGAATATACGATAAAGTCCCTTCGGAAGGTATGTGCTGCGCATGCTGCTACTGCTGCTGCTGCCGCTGAATTAAAAGTGTTTTCATTGATGCGGGTAGTCGTAGGCGGAGCCTTGCCACTATAATGCTTAGGCATAGTACTTTGTCTGTTGTAGCCTACAAATCGTTGCGCATTATAAATTATAGGCCTATATTCATTAGGAGTTGCATGACTACATTCTCAGCATGGTCACCCAAGATTGGGAAATTACTAAGAAGAAAACCAGCCCCATAAGCTACTCCTGAATCAGCCGTGTGAAGGGACTATTGTTTAGGGCTTTAGGCCTGAATCACCCTTGTGTATGAACTATTGTTCAGCCCTGAATCACCCTTGTGTATGAACTATTGTTTAGTCCTGAAACAGTCTTGTGTATGAACTATTGTTTAGGCCTGAATCACCCTTGTGTATGAACTATTGTTTAGTCCTGAATCAGCCTTGTGTATGAACTATTGTTTAGGCCTGAATCAGTCTTGTGTATGAACTATTGTTTAGGCCTGAATCAGCCTTGTGTATGAACTATTGTTTAGCACTGAATCAGTCTTGTGTATGAACTATTGTTTAGCCCTGAATCAGTCTTGTGTATGAACTATTGTTTAGGCCTGAATCACCCTTGTGTATGAACTATTGTTTAGTCCTGAATCAGCCTTGTGTATGAACTATTGTTTAGGCCTGAATCAGTCTTGTGTATGAACTATTGTTTAGGCCTGAATCAGCCTTGTGTATGAACTATTGTTTAGCACTGAATCAGTCTTGTGTATGAACTATTGTTTAGCCCTGAATCAGTCTTGTGTATGAACTATTGTTTAGGCCTGAACAGGCCTTGTGTATGAACTATTGTTTAGCACTGAATCAGTCTTGTGTATGAACTATTGTTTATCCCTGAAACAGTTTTGTGTACGAACTATTGTTTATCCCTGAAACAGCCTTGTGTATGAACTATTGTTTATCCCTGAATCGGTCTTGTGTATGAACTACACCGTGAGGCATAAAAAACAAAGCCCCTGGAAAAATTGTTATAATTTTAACAATATTCAAGCAATGTTAATGAAATTCAGGAAAACTATAGCTAAATAGCAGGCAATGTAAAAAGATTATCAATTTGTACTCAAACTGTCCGCCTTTAGCTTCTACGCATGCGCGAAGTCGCTTGCGCCATTCACGCACCGCCTAGTCAATAAATTCGCTGTTCAAGCAAGATCGTTCCAAGCTTTCACGATTCGCTTACGAAGATCTTCAACATCACGCACCTTTGTTTTGTACACCATTTCCTGCATCCCCCGTATATTATAATCGACGGGATTCTCATGGGCTGTTAGGGGCCATAGAGTCATAGTGCAGGAATTATGAAGTCAGGAGTTTCATTCGTCAGAAGTGCAATCGTTTCTCGAGCTCTGTGCGCTAGAGTACCACCTTGCTGGAAAATGTAAAACTCAGAGTTCTCGAATTTCAGGTAGAAGGCAGTGGCGGAGACCTAGGGGGGGACAGGGGGGACGGTCCCCCCCAATAAAAGTGTTGGGGGGGACGGCCCATGCATTTGTCCCCCCCCCCCAATGTTTGAGCGTCAAGACTTGTTTGGGCGGCGAAAATAGAAAATTTCTTCGGGATTTGGGCGAGATTTGGCCGGATGACTAAAAAAAAAAAAAAAAAAAAAGGTCATCCACTTTTTTGGCGGCGAAAATAGAAAATTTTTCCGAGATTTCGCCGGTCGTCAGAAATTTTCGGAAAATCTCGCGTCTTTCCGTCCCCCCCAATTCTCGGCGCAGGTCTCCGCCTATGGTAGAAGGCCTTCCATGAGTAAAACATCTCTCTAGTGTTGGCCGTTGATTTTTAGCCCCGGTTTAACAAAGTGAATTGACGTGCGCCCCAGAGAAGAAACACCGACTGGCTCCGTCAGGGATTTGCTAAACGTCGGACGTGTGCGTAAAAGGCGGTCGGCTGCAATATTGCTCTCCAGCAACATGACCCCTAACAACCCAGATCTGAATCCCGTCGATTATAAAATATTGGGATGCATGCAGGAAATGGTGTACAAAACAAAAGTCTGTGATGTTGAAGGTTATTCATAAGCGCCAGGGGCGGATCCAAGGGCGCCAATCCGGCCATGGCCCCCATTTAAAAATTGCATGGGACGTGGCCCCCCATTTGGATTCAATAAGCCATTAAATAAATGTAGTGGGAGAGAAAAAGAGGACATCAGGCCCCCTATTACAAAATCGTACGGAACGTGGCCCCCCGTCGATTTAGCGGCGGATGAAACGGTATCTTTTTTCCGGAAAAATTGGCCGATGACTAAAAAAAAGGTCATCAGTTTTTTCGGCGGCACAACAAAAATTTTTCCCCTGTTCCACCCACTACAAGACCCTAAATTTTGCCCCCCTTCGAAACATTCTGTATCCGCCCTTGATAAGCGCATCATGCAAGCTTGGAACGATCTTGACCAGCGAATTATTGACTCGGCGGTGCGTGTATGGCGTAAGCGACTTCGCGCATGCGTAGAAGCTAAAGGCGGACTGTTTGAGTACAAACTGAAAATCTGTTTACATTGCCTGCTATTTAGCAATAAATTTCCTGAATTTCATTGACATTGCTTGAATATTGTTAAAATTATAACAATTTTTCTAGGGGCTTTGTTTTTTATGCCTCACGGTGTATTGTTTAGGCCTGAATCACCCTTGTGTATGAACTATTGTTTATCCCTGAAACAGTCATATGCATGAACTATTGTTGGCAACTTCATTTTCTTAGCCTCGGTTGATAGCCAGTCCTCTCCCTCACCGTCCCATCCGACCGTGTACGGTCGATGTGCTCATTATTAGAGTATAGCGTTGTAGAATATTTCGCTTTCAAACTGATTTCATATTTTGTGATGAGAATCATTCTTATTGTGTTGCAGTTGAAAATGGCCGTGTCACTCAACTAAAGATCATGACTACATTTTGACACAGAAACGAATTTGCAGCCTGATATCTTTACCGCACGTGACTTCTAAACACAGTCAAAATATATGCCTCTGTACAATTTTCATTCTTTTCTGCCTCTCACATCTCTCAGTATCAACGTACGGCATCCGCAAATTCAACGCACCGGACGATGTTGGAGCTTTCCTACAAGTTGTGGTCATCCCAACGAACGGGGATCTCTTTCTGGCCGGTCGTAATTTTGTCCATCGTTTGAGTGATATTCTGCAGGTAAAGCAGGCTGTACGAACTGGACCTCTGCAGGTTGAGGACGATGGAACAGAGTGCAACACGCGCAACGGTTGCCAGGCAAAGAACAACGATGTGCGAATTCTAGAGGTCGACCCGTACAGCCGGTCTCTACTTTACTGCGGTACTGCTACCGCCCGTGGGATCTGTTCCGTTTTCTCATTGGAAAATCTCGACGACGTCTGGAGGATTTCCTATGAAAGTCGCGGAAACCAAGTCGATGTTGGTTCTGCGTTGGTGGTTGCAACATTTGCACGAGGTGGTGGTGTCTCATATGTATGTATGTATGTATGTATGTATGTATGTATGTATGTATGTATGTATGTATGTATGTATGTATGTATGTATGTATGTATGTATGTATGTATGTATGTATGTATGTATGTATGTATGTATGTATGTATGTATGTATGTATGTATGTATGTATGCATGCATGCATGTATGTATGTATGTATGCAAGGATTCTATATGTGTACAAATCGTCCTTGGTATGTAAGTATGTATGTATGTCACTTTGCCAAATGCCAGATAGCGCAACAGGTACAATATTTTACGTCATAAGTTTGAAACAGTCACGTAATTATGTACTTCGTGTATGAATCAACGTGACTAAACCACGAATCCCCAAAATAGAATATTTACTTGCGTGACGCAGACTCGCGGAGTCGTCGTTCATAGATCTCTATTTAGTCGTCAGTGTCCTCTCTGGCAACGGTTGTGTACTGCGGTGTTTTGTTGTTAGGTTGAATTTATAAATTATCGGAAAAAATGTCGGAACCCGTGGCTGTGCCCGTTGACCCAAAGAAAGTCCGAGATATAAAAATTAAGAGCGGCATCGTTAAAAGGTGACATGTTTTATTCCTCAATCGCAAGTGTTTAGCAATGCATAGGGACTACCGTAGCAGATCAGACACGGGCGCACAAATCCCTAGACCAGCGGTTCTCAACCTGTGGGTCGCGATTACCGTAATTTTTTAGTTACACTGAGTACCATTGGGGTAAAAATGACCTCATCAGAAGTCTTGCAATAATTTCTTTGCTTTTTCATTTTTAATCATTGCCAAGAAATCAATTATTTATGAAATATTTTGAACATGTTCAGGCTGATCAAATCAATTGATGATTTCTAATGTGATAGTTAGTTTTGTGCTCAAGTATTATATTGAATATTCTGTCATTGCAGTTATTTACCATTGCTGTTGCCAATAAATTCCTGTCAAGCTTCTGCAGACATAGGCGCTCGCACATAAAATGGCACTTTTTCACGACTACGACTTTGTGGTGTTCAACAAATTTCTTCGCACAAAAGGACCAGTGATAGCCGACAATGCTAACTAATTATACACAACGTGAAACTGAGAAATTTACATTTATAAATCTCCATGAATATACCGAGGCTCTTAATTTCTTGCTTTTCAGTTTTAAAGTTCTAACGATGACCATTGTGTTTTGCCCCCCTGCAAAAATATCTCCGGGCGTCCACGGCTGCAGAGTGATCTGTGTGTTGTCTGTGTGCCATTCCTTTCTTCTCATATAAAATGTTTTCTTATAAATTATGTGCAAGTTGTTTAGGATCTTAAGCATTCTCTTCTGTGCACCCCATCCTCAAATCTAAGGGCACTTGATGTCTTCTGGAGTCGATTTCTAGCCATGCTGTTGCTGAAATTTAGATGCACATTGACTGAACTCTCCTCAACTGTGCAGTGTGCACTGCTCATTTCTCGACTTGTCAGAAATATCACCCATGTTTTTGCCATTGATGGCGCTTCCTTCCTTTTATGTCCATTTAAGAGTTTCTATCAGACTCGGATATCTCATATCTAGTTGGAAATCTGTTTGTGATGAGTCATCATATTTGGTAATAAAAAAATACAAAATAATCAATTTTAATGTTTTCTCTTTGTAGATACTTTTAAAATAAATTATATTTCATTAGAAAATGTATTTTATTATTTTTTCATGTCACAATATTATATAAAGTTTATTCTGAGTTAGAAAGCTCCATTGGTACTCAGTGTACAAATTCATTGCTTGTGCCTTGTGGTTACAGAAAATGTAAAATAAATTTTGGGATTTTGTACACAGCAGGAATATCTTTAAGGTCCGAAAATTTCTTGGGATGTCAATTGCGGGTACTGAGTAGCACTCATGTAAACCTCTAGGGTCGTTTTGACACCAGTGGTAGTCACAGGGTTAAAGCTAATCACATAGCTCTATCTCATTCACAAATGCAGGTCTGCATTAAAGTTATTTAGTTATCTATTAGACCAAATGAATGAGCTGCAAGACAGGCTTCATTGATGATGAGAAAGACTGGAATACAGAGGAATGGGTGGATAAGTTAGGAATTCTTAAAGAGGTGGGAATATAATTTGGAGTAAAAAGCTGGTGATAAATGAAAGCTCCCCAGGCAGACCGATGATGTTGGGTGAGCTCCAGACATTCTTCTGACAGTTTATGTGGAAAAATTGTCTTTATTAAATGAAAAACACAACCCATTCTAGAAATGCTCGATTTACTACAGACATGGACAGAAACATTATGATTTTTTTAAATACTCAGATTGTGATTTGGTAAAGCCAAAAGCAGCTTGCATGAATGTCAACATACTAAAGAGTTCTTTTATTTACTGAACTATGAATTTCTGACAGACTGGCCAAAGAAAAGGTTTCGTATGAAAAAGAATCGGATACACTGGTTCTGAAGATAAACAAAATGAAAGAAGAATCTCCTGAAGACTATAACATAAAAAAACAGGTAATTGTTACAATTAGAGAATTGTTTGTGATTCGATGATACGGTACTTGCTTGCTTGCTCTGTGTACTGCTTTTCACAAGACTTGAAACCAGGAGCTTTGTGTACTTGGTAATCTGAGTAATGGTTGAATTTCAGAATATAATTTAGATAGCTGAATTAGAAAGAAGTGCTAAAATATGAGATAATTATTTAGGATTGTTAATCACTAAGTACACTTGTCCAGTCTCCACTTATGATATATTTATTTACACTTTTATCCTGTAATTCATAGATTAAAAAGTCATTAGATTAGTTTTCAACTTTTCTTCATGTTTACTTGTATCATGTTTTCTTACATTTTTATAGCTTTTCTTTATGTACATATTCTATTCAATTCGCTTTTATTCAATTTGCTTTTATTGCAACCAGAATACACAAGATGAAAGCAAAAGTAGAAAATATACTTGCATTGGCTACAAAGGGGGACCCTAAAGGGATGGACTTCCCGCTGGGGAGGGTCACCCTTGGAAGTAAAACTTTCCAGGAGAATTAACCAAGTTAGCTGAAATGAAAAAAATTAAATCAAATCAGGTGATGACAGATTGCAAAAAAGTTTAAATTGTCAAGAGCACGTTAAGAAACAAACGTAACTATATACTTAGGTAGAACCTTAACTTCGTACGGTCAGGTGAATCTCTTTGCTGTCATCTTGATGTTTTCTGGACTGATGAACTTTTAAGTAGATTTAGTAGATGAAAGTAGAAAAACACGAAGTTTCTTTTTATTGAGCTTAGAACTGTAGGTTATCTTCATACTCTGGTGCAAATGTTTTCTGTATGTACTTGTGTCTGTACTAGGAGGAACTTCTAGACGAGTCAAAGAGAATGGTTCCAGACTGTGAGAGACGATTGAGAGCGGCATGGGATGAGCTGTCAAAGACCGTGGTTAATATCATAATATTCATTTTCTTCTCTAAAAAACTAAATCATTACAATTTCTCTGGACAATAATTGACTTTTGCTGTCAATAACGTTATGTCTAACAAAAGCTCTGAACCTACAACAAATGCAAATCATTGGCTCTGTTCATTTATACAAATGCACATATTGTCCATTTCAAGGAAATGCTGTAGAAGCCAAAAAATCCATGAAACATTTGGAGATTGGAGAATGTCGCCGCATAGGAATCCTGGGCAAGTCCTTCACTCGCAATTGCTCAGCGCTTCGGCGTGGAACTCTGATGCAGTGTCCGTGCTGTAGTCGGGAGCGCCTCTGAGTAGAGAGCTTGAAGGAGCGCTATAACTAGTGCACATACAAACATTGGCTTCTCAGAAATTGATGCTAAGAAGTACCCATTGGCAGTCTTCTGTTGGCCTACTTTGTTCAGTTGTTTTTCAGTGGCTTACATCTCTTTATTTTTCTGGACTGGAAACTACTATCTAACAATGGGCTTCTTTTATAAACTGACACTTTAAAAACTCTGTCAGTTAAACGAGTTTTAGCTGAACATTTCAAATGGAAACCTAAATGTTTACATATTTTGCGGTACTTGGCGAAATCATTTGGTCATTTGACTTTCACGGACACAAAAGTAAAGGAAAAACATTGGCTATTGATATCTATTTAGTCGGCATGAACAGTTTAAAGTACAAGTAGTTACAATGTTTTGTTTATCTATGGTTTTTTAGGAGGCTGAAAAAGATCTGAAGGAGACAGAAGAATATAAAGCAGCCTTGGTGATACTGGACGAAGCGAAGGCTGCAGCCAAAAAGTGATGAAAATGTCACCTGAATCTTTATATCACATCTGCTTTAATTGTTGGACAGTTTCTGTACTGCAGTCAGTTGTCAACATTCTGATTTTATACATTTGCACTTTAATTTAGTCTTTGAGGATTAGCATATGGCGGCTTTATGGCCACCAGTAGGTGTTTGTTATAAAACAACAAAGAACGCTCTGTATGAGCTTTGGTCAAGCCAACAAACAAACAATTCACTTTTAAGAGTAATTAATTTTTACTGTTACCGGTAATACTATTCTGTCTGATAATTTACTGACCTATGACAAAAGCTCTGGATCTTTGATACTGATTTCTATAAATGCCTGTATTGCATAAATTTGTAGGAAATGCTGTAGAAGCAAAAATGAAGAATTTGATAAATTGCATTGCTGATTAGACATTTTGAAATCTTCTTTTCAACATAGTAGCTTAGCTGTGCTGACAGAACTCATTTAATTCTGTGTGAGTTCACTGAAATACTTTAAACCTATGTCAGTTCGAAGTTTTAGTTACATTCCTGTTGATGGTCCATGAAAGTATACATATAACTCATGACGTTTCTTGTGATAAGCTACTTTATGAACTTCTCTGACACCCAGGAATTTTATTCCATGCTTGGACATTGTAAACTACTTCAAGGTTTATACTGGTAAAAGGAAGACACAAGTGTAGAAATGTGTACCTGTTATACGTGATCTTGCTAAGGTTGTAAACTGTTATCACTGATGTCTCAGCACATCTTTAAGATTGTAAAAGTAAATGATATGTTGCACTAATATACAAGTTTCTTTATCTTGTTTTATATGCTTTCATTCAAGTGTCTTTTAAAGTAGCTTACCACTGCTTGATAATGTAAAAATGCTAATAAAGGGCGTGATTAATGCGCAACTTCAACTCCATTTAAAAAAAACAAAATCATTTATTCAAAAATCCAAAACTCTTGTTAACACTAGCAGTTGACGACAGGTAATAAATATTGGTGATAGTGACATGAACATTGAAAAATTCTGCCAAAAGGCCCTGCTACTAAAAGATGCGTATATAAAAGCTCTGTTCGTAGCTAGTCTACATATATCTTTTCAGTGTAAAGTGTTATTTCACTGAAAGCTACAAGCAAAAATGTACATTAGCTGCCCCATGTAAGTGCATGTAAGGATGCAATCGAAAAACAAAGTTACATGTATGATGTATCCACTTACAGCAGTGGTTCCCAACCCGTGGCCCGCGGGCCAAAAGTGACCCGCGGGCGAAAAGTGGCCCGCCACGCTTCAAAAAGTGGCACTCCAGCTCTCAAAGAATTAACAAAAATATATGAAAAATTAACAATTTGGACAGAATAGAAAACACAATTATTTTCTATTACAAAGTATTTTATTTTGACGTCCATAAATAACATTAAACATTCTATTTTGATCCAATTATAACAATTTCATATGCTTTAAATAGATAATTAAATTTTAACCTTGTGACCGCCAAATGTCCTCCAACTTAGAAAAAGTGGCCCCTAAAGTCAAAAAAGGTTGGAAACCACTGACTTACAGAATACAGGTAGACAATGCTTTCAACATAAGTTTCCATTGTATATAGTTATTTATTTAATGGAGTGCCTATATATGCTAGATGTCTCCTTGTTATATCATTTATTTATGCACATTTCACAGCCAAAAGACTTAAGTTGTGAGTTTGGTTATTCATTCTATTATATAGCATTATAGCAGTCACAGGTTCTTCAGAATACTATAGAAATATCCTTGTACAATGTACATTGTTTGTATGTGCACTTGTTATAGCGCCCCTTCAAGCTCTCTCTCTACTCAGAGGCGCTCCCGACTGCAGAGCGGACACTGCAGCGGAGTTTCACGCCGAAGCGCTGAGCAATTGCGAGTGAAGGACTTGCCCAAGGTCCCTACGCGGCGACGTGAGGTGGATTCGAACCTTCCGGCTTCAAGGCAACGATGCCACCACTACACCACCGCGCCCCACATACAAACGCATGTACCAAATATGTTACCTCAAAAATGTTCACATACAGTTCCACAGAACCAAAATATCTGTCTGCAATTGGCAATTCAGAAATCTCCATTTAAAAGCTTACTGTTATTTTGTCTGGGTTGAATAAAACCTAGGCAAACTGATATAATGATGGCCTATTTCTAACAAGTGCAGTGTGCACTTGCTGTGATACGGCCATCCATATTATTATGCAATGCAAATTTTTTTAATTTTCTATACCCCCCATTGCAACTTGTACAAAATTCATCCATAAAACATATTTTACCATTGGCTACTATTTATTCTTGTTAAACATCATATTTGCTAGCTAAAATTTGCCAACTGTTTTTACTGTCTAGATCTGAACAGAATTTAATTATAATCAAGAGCCACCAGATGACTAGGATAATACAGATTTATAAATAGGCTAATTAATGTGGATGTCATAATTAGACACTTATTCTGAAGACTTACATTTTGTCCAGACCCTCCCCACCATACGCAGTACGCACCCGTACGCAAATCGCCTTCATCCGGTGACCAATCCCTGCATCGTAATATATGGACAACCCCATAATTAGTCTTTATAATAATATGCACCATTCGACTACAGTGACTTGGAACATTATTACATTAAAAGGAGATTTACAAAAACTCTTTAAATATAAAGACTGATAATTAATTAGCTATCATAAAATTAATTAGCTATCATAAAACATCGAGAAGTTCTCAATTCGAACAGCAGTATAACATTCGCAAAATTTTTCTTAACACTCATTTAAGATGCATTTTTGCATAGAAATTGTATGCCAAACACTTATCCATATACATCTAGGTGATGCCAACAGGCAATAATTTGTAGTGGCAACAGTGCAAAAATTATATCTTCAATGCAAAACAATCTGATCCACAATGGGAAGCCTTCTCTTTCCGTACAAATCGTACCCTATGGTTTCTAGTCGAAATATAAATAAATGCCATCATCAACCATTCAGCAGCTTTTGGCATACTATACAACACTCAGCTCCATGATTACGTAGATATTGCACTCTGATTGAACTGCAGGCAACACAATTAGATTTGTCTATTGCTCATAAATCAGTACTGGACTTGTCTGGTGCTTCAGTAAAAATTGACTCATTTGACAAGCACCAAACAGTAATATTGTTTACATCATAATTATAGCAGTACCATTAGCACACCTACTGTAGGTAAGTTGAGTACATGCTCAGCAAAGTTTAATTAACTTGAAAACTATCCTAACCTACACTGTGTCACAACTTTAGTTATTGGAGGTACAGTCTGGACTCGTTAACAGGAAGTTGTTAGTGGACATGCCTTAAGATATAGCATAAAAACTGGACTGTGCAAAAAGGGATAAATGATCAAAACATCAATATTTAACGCTAAATTGTAGTTCTTGGACAGTGCAGCATGTTAAGTTAATAGCTTGGGGGATGGGCAGAAAACCACTTCAGGCAAAGCAATTAGCAAAATGGTGTGCCAACTGAAAGCATGTAAAAAGAGTCCACACTGTACAAGCACTAAACATGTTTCTAATACAGCATAATGAAGCAATTATATAGGCATTTACCCCAGATGTAGATATCAATTGGTCAAGTCTTGGCTAGCCTTATGTCTGGGTCAATCACATCAAACTAGGTTCATGGTATTACATCAAATGCTGAAGTGGCAGCATTTTTTGTCTCATTTTTTTATAGCTTATTGTGAATACTTATGCAGTATTAAACAGTAAATAACAATAGCTTTTTACTGAGTTGGTATGCCACATCACATACTTTTTGATGCCCCACGCTATTCTGGAGTCTGAACCCTCTTTTGGGAACCATGTCAAATAAGAACAAGGTTGCTTTCAAACGCCAAACTGAATTAAACCAGTGCAGCATGTCGCTAACGTGTCAAGTCAAAATTCACAACATAAAGAGGGTCTTGGATTTTGGTACTTAACCTTTGAAAACTTTGTATTGCAGCCCTTGAAAATTCACTATGTGTATATATATATATACCAACACTCCACTCTCAATGTTGAATATTACCTTAAGCTACAGGCTTCTAAACAACCTCATTTATATGTAAAGTTGCTATGAATGACATCTGCATATCTACAGCAGAGTTTGTATTGCAGAAACTTTTAGATTAACTCTTTAGAAGTAAATATAATTAGATTGCTAAAATAAATATGTCAAAGAAATAAAAGATATTGAAAATTATGAAACATGCGCCAAAACTGGGCTTGTAATATTCCAACCGTACTTCAAACTCTATGCACATTGCACAACACCGAAATGCTCCGATGAGTTGGAACACACGGTTAGGTAGATCTAAATCTTACAATTTATGCAAAAGCATAAAAATGGCTGCCTCCAGATTCTTTGCTTTGCTCTCTTAATGAAGAAAGGAAATTATGACACACATAAGATTCAACAGGTCCTGACACCATTCAACGTATTATGAAAACTTTAAATATTTGGTATCACCAAATTATGCAAATACAAAGAACCAAATTATCTGGCGAAAAGATGAAATTATCACAATATTAAGAAGATTCAAACTATACTGACATCAAGAACAAACCAAAGTCCACCAAAAATTCACCATTTAAAGGGAAAACACCGTTCACTGTATTACTTTAACCCATCCAGCGCTGTGTGCAAACATCTCAACTTGTTGGTACTTCGATGGCGACAAACTTCTTAAGTCTTTCAATGTAGTCGCGATGATTCTCGATGTCGTTGTGTCCGGCTCCCTGCACCCAGAGTGGCTCAACAGTTCGAGGGCAGCGTTTGTAGATCGCTTCCCCGTGGGAGAAGTCGATAACTTCATCTACTGTTCCGTGAATCACCAACACTACTGATGTTATCTTCTCAACTTTGTCAATACTGACACAGACACACAGAGACAGAAAAATAGATGTAATGCTGGTAGAGCAGAAAAAAAAATCAGATTCAGCAAAATGGATGTATGTACTATAAACTAGCAATCATGAACTCTGAGCATTTCTAATAGCAAGACACTTCTGTGAGTTTTGACGTCAAGGTTGATTGTCATTGCAACTGTCAGAATTATTGCTTAAAATGCATTTTAGCATATATCATCCAAGTCAACTGCACTTTGTCACATTTCACACGTCTCTCTTTGTGTTTTAACATATTTTAAGAGGCACTGTTAAACACTTGAACAATCTGATTTCATGCAAGGTCCTCTGGGAATACTGCGTCAATGGCGTATGTTCACATAAATTGATGATATCTGTTTTTGCTCTAAGATGGGGGTTTCTTGTGTAATACAAGTCAGAGTCAAGGCACGTAATGATATGTGAAGCTGTGTTGTTGACAAATTAGTGTTGCACTGGCCACGTTGAGAAAGTAATTTTAGTGCTGTATCTCAATATTAGATAAAGAGGGGTCTAGCCACTACCCTGGACACCAAGCACCTTTAAGTTATAATGGGAACCACATGTTAGAACAGAACTCAATTTGTCTGATGAATGGGCTGACTTCCATCCCGAGTCCTTGGAGAAAAACCCTGTTGTTACCTTACCCTCTGGCAAATCGCAGGTAGACTTGGAAACTCATGTTAACACAGAGGAGTGACCTGGGTGAGATAGAAAGGTGGTTTCTTGAAAAACAAGCTCTTCAAACTGACTTCATGATAACACAGGTGGCCCTTTAGAGGACTGGGGTGCATACAAGTTCTAAAGGACCCACAGGATAGTAGGCTTCAGTTAGTAGAAGTAGACAAACAGAAAATGGGTACCGACAACAAAATATTCAAAACACTAACTCGGCAATACATTTTAAAATAAAAGAGTACTCTAATAAATAAAAAATTACCTTGGGAAAGCATCAAAGAACCAGGTTTCCTTAGTGTTTGGGAAGGCCATGCGCATCCCTGACATGAGCGGAGAATGCAGGATGACTCCTCCAACTTCATACTTTGCTGCGAGGTCAACTGTAGGAGCAGTTCCGATGCTCTGTCCGTACAGTATGATGTTTTCTGGACTGATGTTGTAACGATGGATAAGACACTGCCAGGCAGCCTCTGCATCCGCATAGATGTTCACCTCCGACGGTGAACCAGTGCTGACACCATAACCAGAGTAGTCGTACGTGAGTATGTTACACTGTAACTGGTCAGCCAGGAAGATGAGAAAGCCTGCCATGTGGCCGATGTCGATCGCATTGCCGTGGCTGAAGAGAATTGTGAACCGAGCGTGCGGAATCGTACGGATGAACATGCAGGCGATCGTTTCGCCGCGTGACGTGAGCGTCGTAAAAGGTTCGATCATGTCAAGCTCATGCTCTGTCAGTTCTTCGTCGAATTCATTCAGGCGTATCCGCATTCGACCCATGATGTTTGTGATTTCGTAACTGCATTCTGGTGGAACGAATGCCAGCTTGGCAGCAATGCGTGATGGCAGTGGAGGGCAACAGAAGATGCTGCACAGGGTTCTGATTGAAGGCCAAGGAATTCCAGCCATGGTTCACCCTGAAAAACCAAAACTGCAAACACTGTAAACCAGGCATAAATCCCTGTCACAAACGATGAATGTACACGTATTTTTATAGCCAACTTACCCATTTTAACACGTTGACCGCCAAGGACGAGTTAACTCGTCCTTCAGCCAGTCATTTAACATGGCGTGTAGGCGGTCAATGTGTTAAATGGATTTTGGGTGAGATCTGTCATCGCCAGTGACCCTTGAATACGTGGTATGCCAGGCTTAAGTTCCCGTAGTAGCCAGATATCGAAATCTCTTAAATATAGTCACAATCGATATAGACCCCACAGCCTCGCCCACAAGGCACATTAACTTTTAAATAACATGAATATCCAGACCCTAGGTTTAAAGGGTCCCTACCAGAGGGACCCGTCCCTTTAGGTGTGCCCTTTGTTCCCTAGATGCTTTCTTATAAATTTGCTGTGTTATTTGTTCTGTTATTACAATTATCTATTGATGTGCTGCTTTAATTGAAAAATGTTTCTTGGGTTCAATAAAATGAAATGAATGAATGAATGAATATAAAGTTCAAAACGACAAAAATTGAAATGTTCAGAGTCATCATGGTGCTACCATGAAGTACACTGAAGCGAGTGATTTCAGACCAAATGTCAAGCATAATAATAATAATAATAATAATAATAATAACGAAGACAATTTCTATGGAACACATCACATGTCGTTACAAGGGCGCCTCTGCAAACAAGAACGCAATCAGTCAGAGGTACGCCTTAGAAAAGAGATGTCTTGAGTCGAGATTTGAAAGCCTCAACTGAGTTGGCCGAACGAACAGTGGTAGGCAGACTGTTCCAGCAGCGGGGGCCAGCAGTTGAACAAGCATATCAAATGCGTTACAAAAATGTTACGAAAGAGTAATACACAAACAATCAGGACTCTTAATATAACGTAAAAAGACTGCAATTTGTACATACTGACCGAACTGCCTAACTGCTGACAGCGTTCAAACTAAATTCATTCACAACTCTACTACTCTTCCACCGCTTTTTCGTCACTCGTTCATTCTCTATTTTTGCACATTAAACCCCGCCGCATGTTATGAAACTAAAAATTCACACAAATAGGATGTAAAGTAAAAACTTATATATAACTGTAGAAACAGCCTGCAGAAACTCACTAGCAGCACAGATCTATATTTGAATAGAGTGTTGACAGCGCACGTTTCAATACCACATCCGGTGGTTGATGCGCCATTTTACCATCACTACAGACTCGATGATTTTTTAAAATAATTTTCGATATCGAGCAAGTCATACGCAGTAAATATTTCAAAATAATCACAAACTTGGAAACAAAAGACATTTGTAAACTGTGTGCAGAGGAGTCACACAATAAAATCTAACCACCTAATTAACAGATTTTTGATGACGATTAGGAATGAGGTGAGTTTCATCTGGTAAATATGGGTGATTAAGTAGTGAATAGTTATGAGTGGTTTCGGAAGGATCCTGCTGGATACGAGATCTATCTCCAATAGATTGACAAACTATATAATAATGAATATTAATGATTATTATGTTTATTCAACCCCTTCTGTGTTTTGACCTGTATTAACCGACTTTGACGCTTCGATTCTATCGATTTTTGTCTCGACGGTCGAGGTTATAAACGTCTCTAAACGCAAAAGTCCCGATATTACGGTTACGAGCTTCGACTAAATTGGAGATTACCATTCAAATTCGATGGTGCAGCATCGTTTTGTGTGCTATCACAATTGACATTGATCTGTTCGCTAGGTCGACCATCTTAAAATTAATGTGAGTCTAAGGAGAGCTTGTTAACCGGTTACGGAACGATTGACAGTTACTGTAGTCGACGATGTGCATGCATGTTTCACATATCTTGCAGGTGTTTTGTTTATCATAATGATGAATGTGTAGCGAATATCGTAGGCGTAATTGAATAATCAATTATTTTGGTTTATGGATTTAGATTTACAATGTCGGCCGAGGTCCACCGCTTCAGGATGAGTTTGTATAGGCAATCATGAACAATAAGAAAATGATGCAACAATGCATTCAGAATTGTTGGATTTTTCTGTGCTCTATAGGCCTATGACCCTCTGACATCCGGATTTTACATTTTACACGCATATTTGTTGACAACCACATGACTTTACGCAGCACTCGCAATGAGCTGCATCTATTCTATTCTGCTCCGGTGAATAAGACAATAATTTATGGTTTCTCTGTCGCATTTGAAATTCTCGAAGATCGACAGATGCATGTAATTAACTTGTAGGCCCTATAGCAATAGAACGTTTTAGGAATTGTCGGATTTTCTATTCCGATTTCATTCAAAGCAGCTATTTATTGATTATTTTCACTGCTGTTTCAAACTACATTAATATTAGGCTATCTATAAATACTTTGCTTATTTTAACGGGCGTGACACACAGTGTAGCGGATTAGATAGCGAAGAAAGGGTAAAGACAACGGTAATTCAGCGCTATAAAATTTGTAGGGTGCCGGACACCGGAAAATATCGAGCGAGGAATATGGCGATGGATGGAGAGTGATTGTAATTGCAAGAAATTTTGGCACTTCGTAGTTTGTCCATGCATCGTGTTCGTGGAGTCAGTAGATCGTGATTTAAATCTAGTTTTGTTTGTGACTGATCTATAATGACAAGTACAGCAAATGCCATTGACGAGGAATGGGTAGAGAAAAAACTGAAGGGCGCAAACAGTTCGCAAGACAGCGTTCAGAGCTTGTCGTTGTGGGCGCTGAATCACAAAACGCAGCACGAAAAGATTGTTGGCATATGGTTTAAAGTACTGAAAGCAGGTAAGCAACCAAGTTTGTGAGATATTTTACATGGGCATTGGTGACCATTAGGTTTTATAGATGGACACCGCCGCACACCGGCAGCCGTGTAGGTAAAAGTTAGCAACTAACGCTAGAATACTTTGGAGTGTTCTCTCTAATGTTTTGGATCCTGTGTGTGCATAAAATTACTTATTGTGCCACGTAATTATGAGTAAAATTTGGTGCGCATCGCGTAGTCGACTGATAATCAACGTTACCGTGTATTGAACTCACTAATATTTGCTTAAAATATTGGTATTTGTATAATTTGTTTAAAATAGAGCAGAGTAGGAGTTGAGGAATTTTAACAGGTTTGCATATAAAAATAAATTCATTAGTAGAGCAATGAGTGTTTAGGAAATATACTGCAATGTCTCCTAACCTTTACAATTCTTCAATTCTTGGCATTTGCCCATTTAGAATATACTCTGTCCTGGTTAAATAGACCTCCAACAAGAAGACAACTCTTAAAGTGCATCAGCATGTCTAGATGATCTCCTGATCGTTTGTTTGTCTTGGTTTTCGACACATTCATTAAACCATATTCACTCTCAGAGTCCACGCGGATGCCAGAAAAGTTTCTCGTGTATCCATCAGCTTTGCAAGATCGTGCAACTGTTTAAGTATTTTAAGTCCAAGGATGAGATGAATACATGTGCTTTTTGTTTTAGACCACACAAAATTACATTTGTAGACGTTGGTATTTATATATATGCTACTGATATGCCATGGTAATCCGCAATAGCGATTTCATATTGTGTCTAAAAATTTAGCTGAAACAACTGAAACTTTCAGCTTAATAAGATACAGGTTCAAATCAAGAACAACAATTATCTATTAACATAATTTTATATATAAAGTGTCGCTGTGACTCTAGAACACCAATTCTAGTAGCCTTTTATGTTCACTACAGGTGTGTTTGTTTTGTCTATGCTGTTTGTTACTTAGGTAAAGTAAAGCAGAGTGCTCACGGCCAGATTCTACAATTACAGGATTATTTATTGAATGCCTGTGAACACTTTGGACAAAAACTAATACTAGTGTCAATGTGTAGGAGTGCTCATTGTGAGAGTTTTATAGGTCAGATAGACCAGTTTAAATGTTATGTTTAATTTAACTGAGTAAGTGAGGTGCAGTTGACTGAGCAGAGTTTCCAGAGTTGAATTTAAGAAGGTGCATGTAGCACAAAGCAAGCCAGAGAATTTTCGATACGTTGAAGCCTGTTGACTTGAATATCTGCTATGCATGCAAACACAGAATTGGCATAATCAAGACGAGAGCAGACTAGAGAGCAGGCTATGGTCCTGACTTGTCTTTGGTAAGAGCACACCTTATGCAGTGCATTACCCTGCTGTAGTTGAAACAAAGTTTTCAAAGGTCTGTTGTGTGAGATTGGAATGTGGGGTCAAAATCTATAGTGACCATAAATGTTTTGACAGTCTTTGATGGCTGAGCAACGGCGCCAGCAGGGTCAGCTCTGGAATGAGAACAGAAAGAACTCAGCCCTGTTTTTAGCATGTTTACAAGGCTTAAATAGTAAAAGTGAGTTGGTGACTATAATTGAGAATCAATTTGCATCCATCGGTCATGTTTAACATATTTTTGTTTTATTTTAATGCAGGTTTTGCTTGTTGTGTTCATAGATAGCCCAATTTAATTGTTCTGTGAAATATGTTATGCAAGACTTTGCTATAAATTTTTTTTGTAGTCTCACGTGAGGGTTTTTCTTGATCTTCTCTGCTCTTTAGTGTTTCTAATGTGATAAAATTTGTTTATTTTTTTAGCTAAAATCGATCTTCGTCTGACCCTCTTCTACTTATGCAATGAAGTCGTTCAGACCTGCAAAAGAAAGCATGCCATTGTGTTTAAAGATGCTTTTAAAGAAGTTCTTAAGGATGCAGCGCTTTTGGTTCGGTTAGAAATATTTTCTTCTGCAAAACTCACAGTACCGTTACAAAATCGAATTGAGTCATTGCAATCTTTAGTTTTGGAGATTCATAAAGTTGTTTCTGTAACAGAAATTTGTTGTGTGCTATTAATATTGATATTTTTTATTGAGGAGTGATAAGAAGTTATGTGCAGAATGTAGAATTGTAGATGGTGCTATGTAGTCAAAGTTAATATTAATTTTAGTCTTGGTGATAAATATTTATGAAAATTGTAATGATGCATATGCTTTGATATGTATAAATTTTGTATAATTTAATAAAAGTAATGCAGAACTTTGTTTACTTGCCTTCAAAAGCTCATTTATAGCAGAATGATGAGATGTTTATACTGGCGCGTGAATAATATTTGATGATTATAATTTTTCTTTCAGAGATCATTCAATACGGCCTAACATCGAAAGGATCTTTAAAATATGGGAGGAGCGTCATGTATATAACAAAGAGTTCGTAGATGAACTAATGGCTATTCTGAGTAAGTTTTTGAGGATGTTCATTTACGAATTTCTAATGGATTACACACATTTTGAACAAATGATCTACCGGAAATATTATGGAACAAATAATGTGAAGAATTTGTTTTAAGATTTGGTTGGCTGAGAGTGTTAATGGATATTGGTCTCATTGCCTGAAAAGGAGGATTAAATGGTGTCATGTGCAAAGAGGGTCAAGGCTTCAGTAGTTTTTGATTTTAAGGATAAAGGAGGAAGATTCCTGTATCCAAACTCCAAGAAGAGTCTTGAAAATGCTCTTAATCAGGTTGAATTAATTGGGTAAATTTTGGGTGGGATTGAACTTTTTGATCACCTGCAGTTGTTGTCACCGTTTTCCAAATGTTTAGCTGCATTTTTGTCTGATTTTGTAATTGAGCAAGTGAGCACCAACAACAAGCTAAAATGACTGATCTTATTAAGAATGAATGCGTTTGGAAGTTGTGTTTCAGAAGACAATCCAGCTCATGCAGCACTTAAGTTGGGTGATTTTGTATGATCATTTATTTTAATGGGAACAGAATGTGTGAGGTGTGAGGTTAGAAGTTGGAGCATTTGGTGTATCAAATGGGAAAGTTTTAGAGTGTGTTAGGGTTAAGCTTCAACATACTCAGGGCTTTAAGTTTGTGCTATTTGTTTGATAATTACAGGTAACACAAAAGTGAAATCTCCAATGAGCACAAAACTTTTGGCTGAATTCAAGGTATGTGTGCATGATGCTATCTAGATTCTGATCTCTTAATCTTATCAGTGTTATTCTCAGCTTTGTTCACCTTAAAATGATCTTAAAATAAGTGGTATTGCTGGCAGAAAATAGACCTTTTACGCAATACCTGGTAGTTATGTATTTCTTTGCCTCAATTATGTTTGACATTCATTATTATTATCATCGTAGACCATGGTTTCATTGACCATAGGTGTCTAATACCGTTATCACCACGTTTTTCCACTGTTGCCTGTCCATCATTCTTTTTTTGTATTTTATGTATTCCACACTCAACCTAAGATAAATCAGTATTCATGGACAAAGACAGTTTTAAGTATATGTTTCATTTGATCAACTGCTTTTTGTACCTGATAGCAACGTGTCTGCTTTGTTTGTTACCAATAAACGAACATGATAATAATAATAATAATCATTGTGTGTGTGTCTGTTCTTGTAGTGATGTCTCACACGGTTATGTCGTCCACCCAATCTTTGTTAGATCGTCCTCTTTTGTTTGCACCATCGTCTTTCCGAATGCCAGCATTTAAAATTTTCCTGTCGTTGTTCGTTCGGCATATTTTTCCCAAGCAATTCCTTTGAATTGTCTTCTGCGTTAAGTTTTCGTTAAGACATACTCTTCTGTACAGTTCTAAATTGCCCACCTTTTGCATACATCCTATCCACTTGATCTTCCTAGAGTATAAGAAACAGTTGAATAAATATAAGAGGTTTTTGTCTTTAGCCTGAAGAACTTGTTAGACAGCTTAAACGAGTGGCAGAAAAGGAAGAAAATGTCGAAACAAAACGACTCCAACTGCCAGAACAGCAGTGGGACTTGTTGGATGTCGAGTCATTTAAGCAACAGTCAAAGGGTAATTATTAATTGACAAGTAACAGGAGTTACTGTCAATGATGACATTCAGGTATTACAAGATGCAGTGTGTAGATTAAGCCTGCTGTCCATAGTGTATTAGGCATGAATGCTTTTACTTTGTATTAGACAGAGAACTTGTTCTGACACTATCTTCACAAAGCCTTATCAAGAACAGTGTTAAAATAATGTTGTTTCATTTTAAACAGCTTATTTCTAAGGCTGGTCTAAACTTTGAATCACTGTCACTAGATGTGTTGAATTGGAATTCATATTTATAATGAAACATGCTACAAGTGTCTCATGAGACGAAATCTGGCATCATATTGCGACGGTTTTCATGCAATATGGCTTCACAATTCAGTTCAAAGGTACACAGGGTGAATCTTCGACTGCAATAGTTCCAATTGGTAGCACTAGAAGTGCAACAGTTGCCGGTGCTCAAAAGGTCAGCTCGATTGTCCAGCTGCCAACTCTGCTACCCTGTTACCATAATGCCTTTCAGGCAAGGCAGTCTGAATGATAAACCATGTATTTTTTATGTAATTGATGAGTGGTTAGTGATGAACAATCTATTAAATAAAGTATCAAAACAGTCATATTGCCTGTGCAAAAAGTGTCAGAAAAGAAGTTGCGGTTGAGTAGCGGGTAATGTTTCAGTGTCTATCCATAAATGAGTTGATAGTGAAATCTTTTCAGTCCACTTTTAAATATCTGTTCTTTTATAGTATTTGTGAGAATATAATGGTTGAATATTATTGGATAATGTAGCTTCAATTTTTTTTCTTAATGTAGACTTTTTAAGCGGTTAACAATTATTTAATAATTTCTGCTAACCCAAATTCTTAGACGTTTTCATATTTTACGACTATTTTGAAAGCTTAATAAAAAATGACACTTATAAATCCTTTTTATCTCAGAAATTGAATGTTATGTAAATGGCAGATCGACACGAATGCGGTCAGTACGTAGATAAGGTCAACGGCAGTCGAGTTCAGCTGGAAAGCTACGTTATGGATCTGCAGAATGAAATTCAGGACCGAACCATTCTCATTCAGTTGCTCGAAGAAAGTGAACTGTTCTATGAGGTGCAGAACAGTGAAGCTAACATTGTCGCCACGGTATGTAACTTAATGAAGATCTCATTGCACACTGCACAGTGACTAGGGAATAAAAACAATATAGCAAATATTTGTAATACTTACATCTATACTGGTATTTGAAAATTTCACTAGTGAGCAGACTCAGTAGGCATGATGATGATGAGGGTTCTCTGCCCGAAGGCAGGTTCATTGGCTTTATGCCCCTGGGGATGAGTTGAGTGAGGTGGTTTCCCGTTGCCTTCCCCACAGACAATGATGGGAAAGCAACTTGCCCAAGGTCGCTCCGCAGAAGCTTGCACCCCTGCGTCCCCCACGTGCTAGCCCGAGATATCTAAATCTCTGAATGTCAACTCCAAGCCCGGGGCTTGAACCGCAGTCCGTTGCAACCAACAGACGAATGCCGCTCTCGCTTACTGGTGTAGCTAACTAGGCCAGCAGGCATGTAATGAACTATTTTATATATATTTATTGAACGATGTCTGTATTCTACCACAATCTAATCCCAGAAGGTATCAACTGATGGATAACACAGAACAGTAACTGTTGTTTGGTAGCAGTGACCATCTTATGGAAGGAACAAACCACAAGACAATGGCTTGGTCTGTTGCCATCATGCTATATTGTGAAGTTATTGAAAGTTTTTTTAAATAGCTGTATGCATGCAATATCTTTGCTGAGGATGTTTAGTGGTAGGATACCCATTTATTCAGGTTATTTATGTAGCTCTTTAACATAGACACACTCTCTGTCTAGCCCTACCGAAATGGAAGTTTTTAGGTTTTGTGAAAGGAATACAAAGTTCAAGTGGCAGACCAAATAAGGTTGGTGGCCCAACCCCGGAGTAATGTAAACAGTTTATATTTGAAAGAAATATGTATTGTAGCCTATGTTTATAATGTAAACAGTATATGGCCATGATATAGAAGAATCATGCATTAAATGATGTGTATATATAATATTTACATATATATTTATGTATGTATGTATATTGTATAATTGTATATATAAAATACAGCATTAAATTCTATATGTAGAAGAATCATGCATAGAATAATGTATATATATTTACATATATGTATATAAAATACAGAACTAAGATTAAATTTTGTATGTAACATAATATAACTCGTCTGTTTTTTATAAGTTGCTCAAATCCTACTTTTTCAGCTATGGCTGGGCTGGGAGCGCCTCTGATTAGGTCTCTTGAGGAAGCATAATATACATTCTCTGAATGAATAAATACCAGTTGTTAACTATTTCTGATGTGATGTAAATGATATACACATGTGTATATTGTGATCTAGTGGTACCAGTACAAATAACTGGATGTGGTGAAATGCTGCTTCTAACAGGCGTACAAGAATTTCGGTTCAAGGGTCAACACGCTGCATAAAAAGCTGCACGAATCCAGAAAGCCAGTAAAGCCATTGTCACCTCGGATTCTTGCTAATTCTGGGAGTGCAGCTGCGAAGGGTAAGGACAGCCAATCGAGACGGAAAGAGCCAGACCCTGGGGCAACACCTACAGAGGATGAATTTGACGGTAATTTTAGTACTCACACGGGGTTTTCGATTTCTTCATGTCAGATGAGATATTTCGTTGTGCAGTCAATTGCAGGAGCAGAAGATTTTTGTCCATCGGGACCGCTAAAGAAACTTGACTGAAATGAACTCATAAAGTTCATTGATGGTCATCTGGAAGAATGAGCTGTAAGGTAGTGCTTTTTTCGCCTGCTTTCTCGTCCTAAGGCACAGATAATGTTGTGTTTACTTTGTGCTTACGGCTTTCTCTTCAGGGTTATATTAAATAGACAAAATGTTCTGTTTCATTAGTTTTCTATTGCTTTTAATGACTAATTCTGTAGATACTCATGGACTAGTAGAACTGTACTGCAGATACTTCTATAGTATCACAATATAGCAATACATGGTCCCCAGTATTAAATGACAATCCATTGAGAACTTATCTGGCAGAAGGTAAGAAATACCAGAAGACTACATGATAAGTGATAACAGATAATTTGAGAAATGCAGTTTGGGCAGTGCAAATAAAAATCCTGCTCAATATCTGTATTACAACAGGAAGGAGAATCTCTACTGCTAAGGCCAAAAAAAATAATGTTGTGTTTCCGGTAACCCGACCGACCCTCTTTTATTGCCGCGACTCAAATAATTTTTAAAAAAAAATTATTTAAGAAAAAAATTATTAAAAAAAAATCAAACTTTTTCTAACTTTATTTATTTTTATTGACTTAGTATGGTGACATTGCCTTCCGTATAAAGTTGGATCTTAGGCCAAAAAATGTGTTTCTGGTAACCCGACCGACTCACTTTTATTGCCGAGACTAGGAAAATTTTGTGCAATTTTTTTATTTACAGTGGCATTGCCTTAGAGTTTCACGCCTGCCTAACTACTTCCTGGTTGCCAGTCTTGAAAAACCTCTAGCCTTATCATTCTCACTTGAGCCACCTCTAACGGTGACTAGGGAAAATAAATCTAGCAACCTCTAGGTGTAACTAGTCACTGGCTTGGCCAGTCTGGAACGATCCCTAGCAGTGATGTTCTGTTCGCACTCATCTTCTCCTTCCCTTCCCACTTTATCTTACCAGAAAAGATATCAACAAAATGAAATTAATAGAATTGTTTTCTAGAGCAATTTTAGGTACAGACAGTCGGGAAATAGGCAGTTTATACTTGCTAAGAGCACGTACTTTGTTGCAGCATGTACCTTTATGCAAAAAAGAGTAGTTGGGTATAATTTTTCGGATAGTCACTGTATAAAAATATTTTACCAAAATAAAAATATTTTTCGACCTACTTACCCAATTTTTTAGAGCTCTGTTACCGGAAACACAGCATTATTTTTTGGGCCTATTTGCAACTTTGGTTGATGTTTTAACTGTTTTTGCTTGATAGCAATATGTGGTTATAAAAATCCAATGTGTTGTTTTTGTTACATTTGAAGATGATAGTTGTGAAGGAGCCATGATGAACGATTCAAATCAGAACTTTGATTCAAGTGACTCTTCATCTGAATCTGATGAAAAGAAGCCGGAATCTGGTATGGTTGTCATAGTGTTCAAGGTTAAAATAGAAAGCTGAATAACAGATTGTGTTTCAGAGAGATATATATATATATATTTACCAAAGTTTTTGCAGATTTTGTTATAATTATTATCATTAGAAAAATTTTAAGATTACTGACGATCAGTCACATAAGTTGGCGACTGATGGCAAGTTCTCTCCCTCGCCATCTCATCTTTCCACTCAGCAGATTCAGTGTACTCGTTTTAGCTGAGTGGATAGTGTGCTGGTGATACAGAAATCTCAAATCAAATTTCTGACCAGTTGAGGACTTTAACTTCTTGATTGATCTCACTAACCGCTATTCACTGTTGAGCACCGCATCAGGAAATTTTTTTAAATTACTGACCTTTTATTGCGATATTTACTAATTTTTTCTTTATTATTATAATATTTAATATTTCTCAGACTTGCACAATTATTGTTTGTAATTATTCTCTGTAATTAATTTTTTTCAAAGTTAATCTATAATTTTACTGTTGTCAGTTATGTTCGCTTGTGGAATTTCTACATGGTATAATTAAGACAAAGCAAACGTTTGCTAGTTTCAATACTACTACTAATAATAATAATAATTACAACCATTTATATGGCGCCGTAACACAACCATGCCGTTACAAGGTGCCTTAAACTACTGGCTGAGCTTTGAACCTGGCCATTTGCAAGGATATTCAAAGTCTTCATGATCGCACTCTATCTAATTCTGTTGATTTTTTTTATCAAGGTGCTCGAAGGAATTCACGAGAAGAACAAAGATCTCCAGAATTTTCTACTGATTCTGTGTCCGGGGATGCTTTCAGTGGTAAACAACCAATTCAGTGTTAATTTCTATGAACTTTGAAGTTTGGTACAGTGGTAAAAGTGGTTGATTGAATACAATGTATAGTATACATTTATCCACTTTTGCATGTAGATTGTCCTGCTAAACCTGTTGTGCCTGAAGTTAGTTTTCAACTTGCCATAGTTGCTCCCTTTGATCATTTGTCAAATGCATTCTGTAAATATCTAATATGCTCTGGTGACAATCAGGATTTGCTCCTTTTCGATCGGCTATCAAATGCAATTTGTAAAATATCTATTACGCCATGTTAATAATTAATTAGCATGAGTTCCATTGCTAATTGAGAGGCTGAAAAAGATATTGTGTTTATTTATTCTGTGTATTGTTTGAGTTGTGAGGTCAGTGAAAACTCCATGAAGTTAGGCTAATTACTTAGGAATTTCTGTGTGGAGACCAACATACCATTTCCTGTGTTTTTTAACCAGCATCTGGGGACTGTTCTTGATGCTTTATCAAGTGAATAAACTAATTTGCCATATTTTGACAGATTTATTGCCTACCTTTTATCTGCTTGTCTAAGGAAGGGCTCTGAGGAATACAGCAGTTTTAAAATTGTTGCAAAATTTTGTGTGCCTTATGTTTTAGACCTGCATGAGGTAGATTTAATTTTCATCATGTATCAAAAACTTTTCTGCTCGAAGTTTATATACTTCTCTGGCTTGTTTCACCCATATGTTGAAACTGAAATCTCCTTTTCCATGGCACTCTTCTTTTTCCTGCCTTCATGTGATGCAAATAGATTTTTGGTAAAACTTTTGCAATTGTGAGTTATTTTGTTTTTCAGGGCTTGGATCTCTTCTACCAAACCTGTTTACAGGTGCAACTACCTTTCTGCCTTCGTTGGCTTCTCATGGTCCACAGCCTACTTCCGCTGACATCCATGGTTTTGGACTTGGAGCCATTTCAAACAGCATCCCACCTGCAGCTGATGAGGATGCTGGTGGAGCCACACCTGTTCAGGATGAGGAACCAAATGATGACTTGCCTCTGCGTCCAATGGAGTTTCTCAAACAGGTGATCCTTGATTCTACCAAGTCCGCAGCTCGAAGGCCATCAACCGGCTCCGATCACTCGCATCCATTCACCTCTGGACACCAAGTTGAAATGGCAAGTAGCACGACATCGATGTCATCGGCAACTTCATGGCCAGGATATGTCCCAAACTTTAGTCAGCCAGAAAGTCATCTGGGTGAGCAGCGGGTGGTTTATGAGAGTTACGATGAAAGCTATGAACTGATTTATCCACCTGGCATCAGCCAAGAGTTGTCTGCTAGCATGTATGACCCGGAAAGAGTGCACACATTTGAATTGTATACTTCAGCATACGGCGATCAAACAGATGCATCACAGGCATATATGGTGGAGGCAGTCCTCCCTGAGGGATATCCCTGTGCTGGGGATGGTTTTGACATTGAAGGCTATCCAGCTGCTGAGCCTGACTATCAGGGAGCTTATCAGGAACAACTGATGTCGACCGTTGTGGATGAGACTTATGTTGACGGAGATGTGGTGTATTCCGTTGCAACTGGAGAAAGCTATCATCCTTCGCAGCACATCTCAGGATCTTACATTGGGGTTCTTGAGCACTTGCCTGGGGTTCCCCCACAGCCACCACCTGTGGTCTATCGTGCTATGCCGAGCTTTACTCAACCACCACCAACCTTCAGCCACCCTCCACCATCGTTGGCACCATCTCCTTCTTTTTCACAACCGTTGCCTACTTTAAATCAGCCAACCCTGACCTTTATCACTCCATCGTCATTTGCAGGGCCTCCCCCATCACTCACCCAACCACCACCACCACTGTTTACCTTTCCTCAGAATTCAACACTGCCCCCTATGATTCCACACCCGTTTGTTGAGCCCCCACCACCAAGTTCATACAGATTGCTGTCCCCAGCATCTGCAAAGGCAGCACTTGGACTTCAGTCACCTGGCATTTTGATTTCATCCCCTTTGGAAAGCCCATCGTCGGTTCGCGCACCCTACAGACAGCAAACAGCACTAAAGCCATGGATGAAACACCCATACAACCAGTTCAACAATGATCTTGGTGGTAGGGGGCTGGCCATGATAAGAGAAACAGGACGCTTTGATGACGTCTCTGAGATATCCTCAGATTCATACAGACTTGGCAGAGGCCAACCAAGAACACGACGAACTAATCTTACATATTTGACAGAGGATCAAACGAATGAGGATAGAAACGGAAAGTCAGGAATTGACGATCACATGGCCATTTCATCGATATCTAAAGAGGAGAAGTCTCGTTATCCATCGTCTGCTCTCAGATCCATGTCCCTACCTTGTGGATCGTTCCCTTTTAAATCTCTTCCCGGTGATCAGGATGACAGGCATCAGCTGTCTGCCTCACCAAGGTCTGCCACCATCAGTGACGCGTTGTCAAAGAGTCAGAGTTTCGAGGCTTTATCAGACACTTTGCCAGTGCGGACCAATAGTCTGGACAGAGATTTGAGAGGTTTTGAAACGGATATGATGGAAATATCTGAGGTCACTCAAAGTGATTCTGGCAACTTGGAACCGTGCACAAAGAACCGTCATTCTGATTCAGGCCAGCTCAAACAAAATGCAACTCACGCTTTCTCCCCAACTAGTTCAACCGCTTGCAACATTCCTAGTCTTGGAATACCATCAAGTCCAAGAACCTTCCTGACCCAAAGGGGCACAGCTTCACGGTACCCCATTAGAAATTGTCGACCTGCGTTGAGCTCAGTGCCTGCTTTGAGTTCATTCCGGTTCAGACACGATGGTGCACGAAGATTTCCAAGGAAACCAAATTTCTTTGCACATCGTCTGCCTTTTCAGAGAAACTATCCTGACGGCTACTGACTTTTGCTGGCTTTCTGTAGGTTTTGCTATTTTCAACATCTTGGAAAACTGTATCAGGTGTTTCTGCGATTTCAACAGTCGCAGCACAAAAAAGTTGAAGTCAATTGTGATTGCTACGTGTTACAAGGCGAGCAGGACCGTGAATTTATTGCATTTTGTATTATTTAGTTGACAGTACATAATTAACGAAGTTACATTAAGTTACATTGTTTAGCTGTAATAATAATAATAATAATGAGAGACCACTCACTTGACAGTTGTAATTGCTGTTTCTGCAAAGCAGTATTTTGTAGTAATGGTAATTGATGGTTTAGTAGTGTTAAGTTTAATCAGTTGCAGCTGTGTAAACAAAGCTGTGTATTGCCAGATTTCTTGTTATTTGATTTATTATTTTTTTGTTAATGCACTCCAGTGAAAATGCCATTAGAACTCGATGGTGCACACAAGAGAAAAGGATAATTGTGAGGTGAAAATCTGTGAAAATCGTGAATTTTGTTGGAAATCAAGTCTGAAACCATGGTCTTCATCATTGCCATGCTGCTGCCACTGAAGCAAAGTTCATTAGTGTGGAATGTGTAGTTTTAATAGAGCAGTTCTGTTCATTACCCAGTGTTTGAATCTTTTGTGTGAATTTTTTAGTGAATGAATAAATAGCTGCATGATTGCCTGCCCGACAATTGAACACAGTACCTGCTGTTCTTTTGGTTGGCCGCAACAGATTGTCATTCGCTTGTTTTGGCCTGATTTTATATTATTTATGTTCGCCTTGTGTGTTAGTGCCACTACGTGCCTTTCAGCTTTTTACGTACGGTAGTCTCAGAAGAAGCGCGTGTAAGGTCGAAAACCTCATTCAGACAAAGAAGTGCACACTGTGAAAGTTGGAACAAAGAGTCCAAAGTTAAATGGATGAGCAGACAATCAACTTTGGAAAGTACAAGTTACTATCACGAGTTTTCAAATTAATTTTGAGTATCACAAATTTTACACCTGAACTCTAATGATTATTCAGACAGTTTAGAACATGAGGCAGTATTTAACTTTTGTAATCAGTAGGGTTGCATATGTCTCGAATTACAACACTCAAAATCAGTGACGTCCTTGGCAGTTTTGACTTTAACCTAAAACTACACTCGCCGACAGAAGCATTTGTTGGTTAAGTTGTGATTATTGCGCAATTTATTAGAAGCGCAAGTGCTTTGTAGGGTTACAGTACACGTAGGCTACTTTGGTAGGTATTAGCCTGTTCTACAAGCTCATATTGGACGGGGATTCCCGTGGTCACTGAAGGCCAGTTTGGGGGAGCGTTTCCATGTGTTTATCACCTGCTTTTACAGTTTTGGTTGGTCTTTGACCACATAATAAAGAATACGAGACATATCAAGCATATCGGATCCAAAGCATAATTATGTAGAGCTGCAGCTGTCGTCGTTACGTTAAGAAAGTGTGTCGCTGAGCGATAATGCGAGAATCCGCGGAATAACGTATTTACATTGATCTCTGTATAGAAAGTGTAACCATTCAGCGTTTATGTGTCAATCCCATTAATATTATTATTAAGTCTTATCGTGCGAATTTAGCAACGAATTTAGAAGTATTAAAAGTGACATCTATTTCGGGAATCCTTGTATTTTCGTTTCAACTCTATTAAGGTTTAACAGTAATCGTAGGCCTAAAGGTCAAACTTCTAAAGCGCCACTCGAAGTCAAGCGTATTGCGCCCACTTGTTCACGATACGAGGTCGGCCCTACGTATAATATTATTTATTATTCGTTTAATTCCAAAAAACGGACAAAGCGCTGTAGGTGTACAGTAACATTATGTGAATTGAGTTACACTGCCTTGTGTAATACGTTAAATCATTAACGGTAGTTAGGCCTACGTAAGTTAACTTGCGTGGTGTTGCACCACGGTTTTTAAACATGTAATGAAGCGTTATTGTAATTTGGCAAGTTGTGCAGCGTAATTAGACTGCATAATTGCAATCGGTATTGACACAATGTGACCTGTTTGGGTTAATAAGCTCAAGCTTTGTGTTAATCATCACTAGGTATAGAGCTGTGTTTAATCGCGATGTTTATTCTGTGACATATAGGCCTAAACCTCCGCGGTTTTGACGCCTTGAGAGAGCTCGGTTTAGTATACTTTGGGTATTTTTTTTGGTCACTGACAGAATATTTTTTATACCATTGTTGTCTACCTCATCATCATTGACTCGATCATTGTAGTCTATCATGTTTAGCCGTTGATGGAAAATAATTGATATGTATGCGCAGTTGTTGGATTATCGTGCAGGCGCCATTCACGACTTTCGATTGTGTAGACGCACTTGGACAATGGCAGAAATGGGATTCCCATCACATATCATCGATCTACTGAACAAATTATACTGCAAACAACAAGCTAGAGTAAAGGTCGCAGGTACACTATCAGAAGGCTTCAGAATAAAGAAGGGAGTGAGACAGGGATGCGTGCTGTCACCTCATTTATTCAACATAATGGCAGAGACGGTTATGAGGCACTGGAGGGATGGCAGGGAGGAATACGGATAGGAGGAAGGGTCATTACTAACCTAAGATACGCAGATGATATAGTGCTTTGGTATGGCCAGCGGCGACATATGGGTGTGAAAGTTGGACGATCAGAAAGAGAGAAGACAGAATAAATGCTTTTGAAATGAAATGCCTAAGAAAGATCTTGAGAGTGCAATGCAGCAATGGACAGAGAAAAGAACAAACGAATGGGTATTGGAGAAAACTGGAACAGAAAGAACCTTATTGAGCACGATAAAAAGAAACTCATTTACTTCGGCCATTTGATGAGGAAACAGAGGGGCTGCATGGAAAAGGAAATAATACAGGGTACAATTTCAAGGGCAAGGGGAAGACCGAGGATGGGATGGATCGCCAATATCATCACATGGATGGAACTACCATTCGAGAGGATACTGAAGGAGACAGAGGACAGGAAAAAGTGGCGAAGGCGTGTCCATGAAGCGACCAACCCTCGAATCGAGGATGGTTAAAGACAAGACAAGACGCACTTGACTATTGGCACGCTCTGCTTATCTAATACCACGGTCTGTGTACAGCTCTTGCTATAATTATTTTGTCTATATTTCTATCCAAATTTCAATATCCAGACTTCTGAAACTGGGATCGCCTATATGTTGAGCTCGAATTTTGAGTGGAATTATAGATAAAATAATTATAGCAGAACCATTAGAGATCCCATTCTGATTTTTTCAGAGGATGTTCAAGGTCCTTCAACCTACAAGTGTTTTTTCAGATTTTAAAAATATGGCGAAAGGGTCAAGGTGCTAGATTGCCAAATATGGTCACTATGCTAAACTTTTAAACAGTCTCAAATAATCTACTGAAGTAGGTCATCAAAAGAGCTAAATAATGACACCAAAAACACCTTTCTAGCTCTCATACAAGCTGAGATAGGCCTACAGACATCCAAAGGAACGTAGTCGAGCGTTTCGGGTCAAAGTTTGACGACCCATATCTCAGGGAGTAATTGACCCCGAATTTTTTTTTCTCTCTTGGATTTATACATGTTTCATCTAACCCAACAGTTGTGCCAAATTTCAAGTAAATCTGAGTCGGTCATGTCAATTTTTGTTGTAAATTTGGTTGAATTGACACGGAATCACCCATGTACTCTACCGATTATTCCCTCCGCCTCGCCTGCGGTCATGAGCTCCGTCCTCTGGCTCATGGCTTCTCTTTTCCGGAAAAAAATAATTGCAACTTTATCTCTAGAGTACTGTTCAAAACATTTTTTAATCTAGCAAACACTACAACAAACACAGATCGATTAATATTAATTCAAACCCAACATTTATTCATGTTGCTTATATGAACTGAACTTATACATAAAAATTTGTAAAATTAGTTATATGTAACATGCTGCGTTCTGCCAGCGTGAAGTGTTAAACGAAAATTGAATGAATTGAATTCAAATGTCTCTTTCTTATTTATTAAAAATCATGCACTATAACAAATCATGTATTGTACATTACAGTCTTTATTCTAGATGCATCAAAGATTCTATGGAGACACAAATGTAGCCAATCTGTATACAAGTTATTCTCTGAAGTCAGCAGTTAAAACAGCAGCATCACAAAAATTTATACATACTCAGATTATTCCACAATTTAGATCTATATATATAATACTAAAGCTAGAGACCCGTTAAGTTTCTCACACTATTACACAAAGATCACATTCTCATTTTCTGGCATAAAATTTCGACAACGATATTCAAAAGCACCTTCAGACATCATTGCATAATAAGAACAATTCATGAGACAAACTTAATATGATGTCTAACAAATCCAGTGAAATTCTGAAATGACCAATGAATTAAATATGATAGCTTAGATGAATTACACCTGGTCAGAAATAGCCACAATGTTACATGCCTATCATGCAACATGAAATGCTATTATTTATGCTTTAAAACCAAGCACACAATTTTAATATTATGACCAATAGCCAGACGATTGCAACAACTTCCAACAAGTCACAATATAGTAGATATTGTGCAAATTAATTCTAAGCATTATATAACAGCACGTAAAGCAGTTTTCGTCCTTTGTTTATTTAACAAATAAAACAGACTAATCGAAATTGGGTCATTTCCGAAGCGTATGAATTGCAAGAGTCAGAAATTTAAAGCTCTAAGCAAACGAAATGAATAATGAGCTTCTAAGGTGTCTTACAAGATCTTGCATGGCTTCATTTTCAAATTTGACCCGATTCAAATCACTGCAGGAAATTCAATTACTCGGAAAAAGCCAATTATCAGAAAAGTGGAGCATTATATTAGCTTTAAAGAAAGCTAGGTATGGCTTAAAACAAATACAACAAAAATGAGATGTTGAAGGCAGATACCATGTACCATTAGTGTATAAGACAAAACATTAAATTAGTTAATTTCCTACAGAGATTGTATGAACTTCAGAAGAAAAGAAGACAATGCCAGGCAGACTGCATTGTTCAGATGATTTCTACATGCAAATAAACTATACCAACTTAATTCGATAAGGGGCTTTGCTATCAACTACTCAGTCTTGGCTCAGTTTTTCCAGGTTCGATCAAACTGCTCTTTGACGGCATCAAGGAAATCCTGAGTATTCAAGTACTGGCTTTCCTTCACACTAAAATACCAACCAGAACAATGCACAGAAGTTAAAATGGCTTATTCATCGTGTATCTATCGCTTCTATCAGTTATGTCATGAGATTGACCATAACAGTAGCAACGCACCTTGTTCAAGTGCATGGAATGTTTGGTCAAATTCTGTCACTTGATATTGCCAAAGTATGCTACCAAAATCACTATTTGTTGCAAGTGAAAATGTTGGTAATATTGAGAAATATTTTGTTAAAGCCCAGTAATCAAATGAAAGGGCTTATTTTTAACCTTCCAACTTACATTGGTACTTTTACCCAACCCCAAAAGGATGAAGTGCCCACTCTGTACCAGACATCTTGGCATTCTACAATTGGTCACTCAAGGAGGTATTTAGCCAAGCTCAACGTCACTTAGCAGTACAACAATAATCATAATAATAATAACGGCACAAGAAAGGAGTTAATTATTTGACTCGACCACCAAATGATTTAACACCCTCCCCATGTAGACAATAGGATTACATGGAAGGGGTAAATTGGACTTACTTCTTCAGACCGTAGATGCATCCTGCCAGATCCTTGGTCATCTTTCCACCATCAATCGTATCAACACACGCCTTCTCGATTCCGTGGCACCAGCGAATGAGATCGGGGTTATTGTCTAACGTACCACGGTGCTCCAGGCCTCGTGTCCAAGCGAATATGCTGGCCACTGGATTCGTACTTGTTGGCTTGCCCTTCTGGTATTCACGGTAATGGCGAGTCACAGTTCCATGGGCAGCCTCAGCTTCAAGGGTCTTGCCATCAGGACACATAAGCACACTGGTCATCAAGCCAAGGGATCCATAACCTAAAAACACAAAGCATTTGGTAAACCATAGTGCCAGCCAATGTGATAATTAATATGAAATAAAGCCAACAATCCAAACAAGCTGGACACCCCTCCCCTGCTATAAGAACCTAGGAATGTCAGGCTGATATCTTATTGAAAATAATCTTGAACAACCCATGGTCTGTTCTGAACTCCACACATCTTAACATAACCTACATTCCAGACTGCTCCCATTTGCCCAGCCCTACATAGATGATAAGACTTTCTTATCTTGCATGCTGCATAACAATATCTACAAACTAATTGAGTCAACAACTGACACAGACACAATTCTACTTCCTTAATCTGGTTATGAAGAGTATAATTTAGAAGGTCCATCAATTGCCAAAGCCTCATTCACTACTTAGTCACATCCAAAAACTCTTGAAACTTTTTCGTAACTTGATGTATTTTGTCATAAAGATAAAAATAATTTAATACATGTATACACAGGTGATATCTCACATAATGAAGTGCACTGATTTCAATTCACAACTTATTGCAAATGGCCTACTAAGACCATTTTCCGTTGACAAGGTGTTGCTTGGCAAAAAAACTGCACTCAAATAGTTCGAATCAGTCATGCGCATTATCGTGAATAAATAGCACTCGATACTCTCAAATTATACTCTTTTATACCTTGTGCAACGACGTCTGACTGCACATCACCATCATAGTTTTTGCACGCCCAGACGAATCCTCCATTTGATTTGAGAGCCTGTGCGACCATATCGTCAATCAGACGGTGCTCGTACCAAATGCCGGCTGCCTCGTAGTCTTTGTGATATTTCCTAGACAAAAGTATTCAATATAAAGAACGAGTGGCTACATAAATATGATTCAAAATTTCCCCGAGTTTTCAAGAGGCATATTTGCAATTTTCCTAGAGCAACTTTTATAACTTTATTATTATAAAAATGATAAAATTAGTTTTCTGTTGTCTTCTCCTTCCTTTAGCCTGCTTTTCATTTTATCCTGAGCATAATACATCAGATCAATTAGTAAAAAAGACTGAAACAGTAATTCCATCGTGCCAAACCAGATTAATGGTAAACTAAATGAAACCACCAAAAGTCCACTCAATTTAGAGCTCAACTTTTCAGAAACTTAAAAGGTGCTGTTTCAAAATATACATGTCTATCTAAACAAATTTCCTAAGTGCTGGAGAAATACTCTGATTTTCCCCTGCTTTTCCAGATGTAGGAAATTTCACAATTATCCCATGTTTTCGCATTATCCAGAGTTGTGGCCACCCTGATACCTATCCTGTGAAGCAATCTCTTCAACCTGTCAAAGCCAATCCTAGCTGCAATGGACAAATCTGTCACTGTTGTGCAAGGCACTTCCAACAGAGTGTAGCCAACTGACTTATACTATCTATCAGTATGTATATGTACACAGGTATGCTCAATTTTTAAGGAGCATTTTAAGAAAAAAATATATGCTTCAAACAAGGAATCTCAGAAAATAGGCTCAAAATGTCTTAAAGTGGCCAGTACCTTTAACACAATCATCTAGAATGGGGAACTAGAGAAAATGTCATCAGGAAATGCAGATTTGCCTAATCTGATCCAATTTATAAAGTTCTGATCAGCTACAGTACGCGCATTATGTAATGGAAGAGAGCAGCACATACGCTTCATAGACTTCTTGGAAGATGTCCTTAAATCGACCGTCATATTTCTTCAGGATTGTATTCTTGGTGCTCATGTAGAGCGGCCACTTCTTCTTCAGACTGAACTGGAAACAACTGTGAGCGAATCCAGTAATCGACTGAAATAAAACCGCAAGTCCATGACATTCCAGTTTACCGGTTACATTACACCTGCTGCAGGCAAACATTACCCTCCAACATTACTTTCACTTGCTTCAAGGCCTTGCACAGTTAAAAAATGAACAACAGCTAAATTATATTGCTTATGTTATTATATCTATTCTAAACGCATCCAACATTATAATTTACCAAACCAACACTACAATTCACAAAAAATCTAACCCGACAAAATCGCTTATTTATTTCACTGTCTTTCTCACATTTAAGTTATTTCACATTCTAACAGGAGTACAAAATGCACCAAGTAATGAACATTGCAAGACCACTTAGGTAAAATTGCCATAATAACTCAGAAATATGTTAGGTGTCTTTTTTCACAAGTAATTAATCTAAACAGGCCGTGCACAAAATGCCAATACAAAAGCACATTTGGACTACAATATGAATCTGGCCAGTTCACGAGTAAAATATAAAATTTTAAAACAATATTCATAATGTGAACATCTTACCTCATCCGTGTTGTACATTGCAAGACCAACTCCACCTCCGTCCTTGAAAGTGAACACTTCCATCCTCACTTCTTTGCCATTCTTAGGAGTGAAAATCATCTCCAGTTTGCCTGGCTCGACAGCCACATAATCTGTTGCTTTGTACTGTAAGAAAACAGAAACAAGATTCAGAGTCACGTATGCTATTGAATTTGTATCTAAATGGTAACTGGATATACTGTCCCGACTAATATACACTGAAAATAAAATTTGTGTTTCTGGCTGGTCCCATTTTATTATAGGACATTTCAATGGAAGACAACTCATGAAATGCACAAATGGATAGTTCGATTTTGTGCGTACGTAGTCAATACAGAACCAAATTTCCATTCAAAGACCAATTTTTCAATGAAGACCTACTAAAACAATTTGTGAACCACGCAAAACAAAAATGTGCATGTCTTTCTTACACAAAGTTGAATATATATAAATTATATATACATTATATTTATATATATAATATATATATATAACAGTTGATGACCATTAGACTGTTTCAAAAAAAATTATTTTTGAAAACTTAAGTGGCTAGATGCTTAAGTGATGCCGTTTGGTGTTGTAAATAACTCCTTAAATTTTCATGAGATTATTCCACTGTTTAGTGACACCTCAACAGAGTTCTGTATTCTGTAATCAGTCATTGTGAATTTACCTTCATTTCCGTACATAAAAATACATTATTTTGTGCTGTGAGTGGCAGACAATCAGACACGGTGTAAGAGACTATTTATTTTCTTTACTTACTTGCATTTAAGATGCACTGTCAACTAGTTCTATCTGGAGAGCATGGTAAAGAGTTAGGAAATTCTAGATACATGCCAAATACGTGCCAGGCAGACCATTGATTGCTCATTATGACAGAAAGTTACTACCAGACCCTGATAAGGACCTGGTTGACAGGATGTCAATTTATTAACATTCATTCCTCATAGAACAATTATTGTTCTATGAGGAATGAATGTTAATAAATTGTTGGCCATTCCTGAACTCCTAGTGAACTGGTGAACTTATGGAAAACACTGTGATCCAAACATGACAAGACTGGAAAGATGTACCAGACTGGCTTGCAGGTCTTTGTTCAGATACAACCAGCTTAAACACTGGTGTTCAAACCGGTGCCATTATAGTCATTCAGCAGGCATTTGACAAATGTCCACTGTCACTGCCGGTGTAAAGGTTTCAAATTACCCCCTCCTAAACATTACCCCCCGGTAACTTGAAACCGGTTTCAGATTACCCCCCCGAAAACTAGATTTGCATCAATCATCGCATCTATTGCACTAAAAAAATCAAAAAAATCATCCCGATTCTTGTTTTGGTCTGAAGATTTTCATCCGTCATCCCACTTCGTGGTTTGCTATCAATATTTTGATCCGAAAAAAATAATAGCCTCGAAGCCATTTTCTCCATGTAAACTTCAGCGGCGAATAGTATTTTAGTTACAGATGAAAATATTGATAACAAACCACGAAGTGGGATGACGGATGAAAATCTTCAGACCAAAACAAGAAGCGGGATGAATTTTTTGATATTTTTAGTGCAATAAATGCGATGATTGATGCAATTTACAGTTTGCAGGGGGGTAATGTTTAGGAGGGGGTAATCTGAAACCTTTATACCGGCATCATATCTTTGAACTTGTTTCAGCTGCAGTTGTCAAACAATATTTCAAGAGTTCCAGGCTACAGATTGCAGCAATATGTAAGCTTATTCGATTCAAATAATAGTGGAATTTCATTGACAGTTAGCAAATACAATGTTCACACTGTATGCTGTAGCCATTGGAGCAAATCTGATTTCACAAGTGGTGAGTTTTGGTGGCTTGACCAGAAGAGGGAGGACAATTATAGGCCTCCTTCAGACTCAACTCAGCAGAGATATTCAACCGTGTCAGGATTGCCTCAAGTTCATAAAAATGGAACTAGATACTGGGTGCAAATGTCACTGTGTAATGATCAAGCACATTTCAGCCCTCCAGGAGCATATCACTGTGCCAGATGGATGGCAAAGGAAATTTGCTGTTCAAAAATTTACTTGTTCATGAACAATTCAAACCTACAGCACAAGAGCCAAAGGCTCTTCGACCCACCCTTGTCTGCTCACCATTAACACCAATGTGAAGGCCTGGTTAACTGCTCCAAACAGTTCAGACGTTCCACATAATGACCTCTGTTGCCTCTATACTTTGGAGTAATTTGGCAAGGATGACAGTCAAGTGGCAGACATTACACTGACGAAAATGAGACAGCATCTGTGGTATATGAGGGAGGATTTGATTGGTCTTGCATTGTTTCTGATTGTGTCTGGAATAGGGAAGAAAGATGTGATGATTGCTGTTCTGAAGAGACCACAGATGAAAACAGATGTCAGAAGGGTTTTTTTCAAAGTCAATTGAATAATTCCAGGAATTATAGATTAATTGAATTCTGTCACTGAAAGATCTATGCAGCTGTTCACTGCACTTACCGGGTAAAATTGATCCACATTGTCTTACAGATGATCAAATTATTTGGCCTTCCAGCCCTGCTTAGTTTGATGCCAAGCATAAGGTGGCAAGCATAAAAGTTATCAATGACTCTGTGGAACATGCTGTCTAATTGCAACGGAATTCAACTGTGCTCAATGGCAGCTTGTGTTTCAGATAGCCGAATATGATCGACGTCTCATGACGACTGCACTTAAGAAAAAGTACAGAGCTGACAAGACACATTCTAATCTTTACCTACATTACTGTGAACACTGAATAGTAGTGTGACATGACCTATGCACTATTTCACTCAAATATTTTGACCAGTTCAAATAAAAATGAACATTAAATGTTATTTAACAGTAAAAATGCCGTTTTCGTCATTTTACAAAACTTTGCATGTCCTGAGGTGTCACTAAAACTCATTGCATCTGCCTATAATTTTGCACTAATGTTCCTGATCCCAAACGGCACCAAACTAGGGTCTAGCCCAATATGAAATGAAAAATAATTTTTTTCCCTAACATTGGTGAATCGGCCTAATGACCATGTAAAGGCAGAAGTGTGCAACACAGAATGTGCATCACAGCTTACCTGATCACCGTGAGCATGACGGCCAATAACTATCGACTTCGTCCATCCAGGTATCAAACGTGGAATGGTCTTGCAAATGATGGGCTCACGAAAAACGGTTCCACCGAGAATGTTTCGAATAGTTCCGTTGGGACTTAGCCACATTTTCTTCAGCTTAAATTCTGAATTTAAACAATGAGAAAAAGAATATGCCAACAATGAATGCCTCAAAATAAACTAAGTTTTACTTTCATAAAAATTTAACAAGCAGATATAATTCATAAATTTATGTATATAGAAATAACTTTATTACACTTTACTTTTATTTAGAGATTTTAAACGAACTCTCAATCTCAGGTCCACTAAGTCACATACCGGGTATCATGACAGACATGGTGGACCAAGTACTTGATTGTAATGGAGCATGCATTGCAGGTCTGAGCACCCAATCATATGGTAACTTTCACAGAACCTTCAGCAATGCCTACATACACAACTGCTCATAAAAATGAACAACAGTCCACACTAAGCATAAGATTTAAGCACATAAACTGCCAAACTCAGCATTTATCACAACACAGAGTTCATGCAAAACAATAGATCATTTAACAAATTTTTCCCTTGTTTTTCATTTCGAAATACTACCTTCCACACGTGCTTCATCCGGCGTAATTGTGGCGCATTTGATGCCAACGCTGTGCTTAAGAATAGCGTTGGCAGCATCAATGGTCACCTGGTCGCTGGTGGCGTCTCGGTGAGGTAGACCCAGATCAAAGTAAAGTGCTTCCACATCCAGGTATGGGAAAACCAACTGAAAAGAAACAAAGACTTTTCGAGTGAGCTTAATATAGAATACTGAACAATGACCATCTTATGAATGACCATAACAATAAAACAACAATAATAAATGCCACACCATTGGCCGTCTGGAAACAGTAACAACATGTAAGGAAAGTTTGACCACCATAAAATACCAGCGATTATTTTATAAAGCCTTTTTCTGGTGTAGCAAAGTGGCTCTAGCTATTACCTAATAATTATAAATAGTAAGTCGAAATCATAAAGCACTTCATGAATAGCATTAAATGATAGAACAATTAATAGCTTGAGACCGCAATAATCTGCTCGTTAAATTTTTTATTGTTTAACTGTTATCGCGCATGTATAACATTTCATGTTACAATCAGCCAGTTTGAATTGTATAATTCAATATTATTATTATTGCAGTAGTTCAACCGTCTTCCTAGTCTGCAGAAGTTGGATCCACAAAATTCACTTACGATCCCGTGTTAAACACAAGTTTTCTGTAAAGACTGATTCAGACACATCATGTATGCAATACTTCCTCCAACTTCTAACCATCCCCACTTCACCTATCACTGACAAACAAGATTGACTTTCAAGAACTATTACCAAAAAAAGCATACAGAAGACAAAAATCACACTTAATGAGCACCCACCTTTTCTTTAATCCATGCCCAAATGATTCTGGTCATTTCGTCGCCATCCAAGTCGACCACTGGCTTCGCAACTTTGATCCGCTTCTGAGTTGCATCTGGAATATAAGATGACCAGTTTTTAATTTTGGCATTTCAATTCATAACATGACACCACAGTATTCGATAATATTAAATCATAATTTTATCAAAGA
>OX457044.1:39161415-39386415 GCA_949752735.1 Lumbricus terrestris | reverse complement strand
CATAGCGCCCCTTCAAGGTATCTACTCAGAGGCGCTCCCGGCCGAGATCAATATACAGCATTGTTGTCTTATTGTTGACTTGGCATAGTTCTACACTGTCAGCATGTCTATAATTATATGGAGTCCATGTATAACCTAAATTCTTTCGGAACCCCTATATATATGCAGAGTCCATATTGGTTCACGGATATGTTGGCAACTTGGCAGACTACTCTTAGGCCTATGTATAGGCTACGCGTATACATTATCTCAGTGCGTGCATGTGGCTGGTTCCATCCCGGGCATAGGCGCAACCACCCTATGGGACCCACGGGACGCGTCCCCCCAAATTTTGAGTGATCCCCTAACTTTATTATTATGGTCCCCCCAACTTTTAGGATGTGATTCATTTGGTCCCCCACCTTCAAGGACGTGATTGCACCTATGATACCGGGCTATCGATGGTGACTTTTTCAGAGACTTGCAATGCATCTCGGCAGGCTATTGCATTGGTCCGTATAGCTCAACCTTTGTAGCCCATCTGCAGTGTCGGGGCACCCATTCAAGTAGGCACCCACAATGATGAAGAATTACATCCGCATCATTCTACATAATTTTATATATCTGCTTAATTCAATTGAGACGACTCAAATCCATCAGACGATCGGTCTCTTCCCATCTTTACCGCCATAGGGGTATGCATGGAATGCATGGAGATCAGCAGACGCTATCGAGTTCGAGCCCCGGTGACACGAAACGGAGTATCCCCCCAGAAAGCTATCCGGGGGGATGAATTAATCTATCCCCCCGGATGGAATTAACCGGTCTATGCTATCCGGGGGGATAAACCATTCTATCCCCTTTTTTGAAAAATGCGCATAATAAAAACATTTATGCCGTAATCAAAATTTAAAGTGGCTCTAATTGTTTTAAGTGCCCTAGGCCAGCGTTTCCCAAACTTTTTGGGCCACGGAACCCTTCGCGTCCTAATATTTTCGGGCGGAACCCCAATCTCATCTAAACGCATTGAGTCATGCTGAACGCACGTGAAGCAAAGGCTACTAATAATTATAAGCCTAAATTTTAGAAGGTTTATTTTTCTTGCAATATCATGAAGGATTAAATTGCACTGTTTTAAAAACCACGATTTGTGGATTCTACTAAGAGTATGCCCTACATGAGGTTAGAATGTGAAGGTTCATTGCAATTCTGTTTCATTCGTGATAGGTCAATTAGAAGTTCGTAGTTATCGTTAGAAGAGTTGACTGCTTTTCACCTTCATTGAGTGCATGGTTTCGTATCCTATTATCGTAATTCATGAGAAGGAAGCATTTAATCAAGTTCGCTTTCAGGTCGTGAAAATGATTTGCAATTTCTGAACGATGGTTTCCTCAAGAACCATTAAACATTGTGTGAGTTTGGAAAGCGTTCCACGTTTCTAAATTAAATAAAAGAGGTTAGACACCTAGCTAGCGTACGTAAAAGTCACTCAATTTTTGCAAATTTTCACACAAACAAATTAAAATCACAATTTGTTGCTACTGCTACAAGATCAGACTTGGCGATTCTTTTTAAACTTGCGTTTTACGGTGACAAAGATGACTGCGTCACTGTTCAGACCAAGGCCTAATTATTAAAGCTCTGACCTACATGTACGTTACGTTCAGCAGTGATGTCTATGCTCATACAAACTACATATATTATGATACTAGGCTAATTATTGGAATATAATAATCACTGAAAGGTCGGGTGAGGACAAAACACAAAAGATGACTATCATGACTGACGCTAGTTTCACATTTTCGAAAGCTGCTTGAAATGTTGTATTGCAGAAAAATTTCTCATAAAAATTTCTTGTTTTCTCAACTTCTCGCGGAACCCTTGTGCTCGCCCCGCGGAACCCCTGGGTTCCGCGGAACCCAGTTTGGGAAACGCTGCCCTATAGGCAATGCTCAGATAAAGGCAACTCGAATTTATTTAGTGACTCTGAGTGTTTTTAAGTGTTTTAAATGTTTTAAGTGCTCTAAAAACAGGGCAAAACAAATTATCTAGTAGGAATAAACATACCTGTTAGTGTCATTGTTCAAAACAAAGCAGTTGAAAAACAATTTGCCCAAAAAATACACGCGGAAGCGGTTTCTTCGACTTTTTCTAATTTGGGGGGATACAATTAATACGGGGGATACTCTATTTCGTGACACCGGCCGTAGGGCGGATGTGCTTTGTAGGCTGCTATTAGCGCCATGTATTGCAGGCCCTCTCTTCTGTTAGCAGTTAAGACTTAAGAGTTAGGCTATGTCTTGATTGTCTTCTGTCACCTGTTGTGAATTGATTCAATTGCATAACTGTAGCTTAATATACACTGTGACCGGTTGCGGTCTTTCAACCGGATTGTTCAATAAAGAATATTAGGCATCTGGTAGCTAGGTTACATGCCATTGTCTGTTCCCGCAGTCACTTAATCATGGGCCTTCTAAATAAGCAGATTTCAGGAAGTGAACCGCAGTCTGTAAGGCTATAATAATCAGTGAGAATCGTGGAAAAATAACTGGGGGGTTGGACCATTATAGGCCTACACTTGGAATTTTGGTATGCAAAACAGACTTTACTATGGGGCTCTAAGAAAGACTGGGGGGTTGAAACCCCCAACCCCCGGGAAATTCTCACCCTGATAATAATTATACACTGTCTTACACAGCGAGAGCATGCTATGCGCTTCAACACTACCGATAGGCCTATTATATATCGCAATCGTAATCTCGAGACTTCTACAGCGCCCACAAAAGCCAAGTCGCGGGAACCAACTTATTCACAATAAGTGAACGCAACTGTGCAATTCTGAGCCTACGCAGAATAGATGCTACATTATATATGTATGTGTGTGTATATATGTGTATATATAATTTATATATGCAATTGATAGATTACTAGGTGCTGGAGCGAGGACGCAAGACGATCATACAAATTCAGGTGTAATAATTGAGTAATATGGTCACAGTAATAAACACTTCATGCGATAATCGCTAGATGTCTGCGTCGTTTATCAGCTCGCGAGAGGGCGCAACTTGGCCTACGAGGGAGGCTAGCCTAGCGACCATTCTTAGCCTAGCGACGGGAACGGCTGTGGCAGTGCGAGGGAACGCTCGTCATCGGCGTGCGTCACCACGCTTCGAGGAAGAGAGGCGGAGGAGAAGAAAGAGGAGAGGAGGAGGAGGGGAGGGCGAGAGCAGAAGGACGTGGAGTGAGAGCAGCAGGAGGTCGGAGAGGAGGAGGAGGAGGAGGAGGAGGAACGGCGCTAAGCCTCGAACATCGTCGTCGTCTCCTAGGCTGGATTATTAGCATGCGAGTGATCGATAATATTGGCCCGTGTTTAGGCGATTTCTGCGATTGGTGTTGTTTCAGCGGCGACCATTGCTGGCACTTTTGCCTATCAATTAGTATCCGTCAGTTTTTCGACGCGTCCTACGCAGACATGGCGGCCTCGACGGACGCAGCAGCAGAAGCAGCAGCAACAGCAGCAGCAGCGGCTGTGGCAGCTGTGGCAGCGTCAGGCGTTGTTTTGTCGTTGTCGTCGTCGTCGGTCTGGCGAACAACCCATAAGAACCGGCAATGATCGCAGTGGACGGCATTCCGCGCAGCATGTACGGCGATGCGAGGGTCGCCTTCGCCGGCGTGCCTCCCTCGATGGGCGGCGGCGGCGGCGGCGGCGGCGGCGGGGAGTCGAGTGGTGCAGCCGCCGCCGGTGCCTCGTCGTCGATGACCGCTGGTCCGTCGACGTCTTCAGGAGGAGGTCAGGGTGTGACGGGCGTCTGGAGCCAGATGTTTAAGAACAGTCGTGAGTACACGGTGCTCAAGAAGGTCGTCCGGTTGCTGCAGGACAACCGACTGAACTCGGGCGATGAGGAGACGGCCCAACGCCTGCAGGACCTCAACCGGTCGCAGAGCGAGAGCTACCCGATACTTAAGACGATACTAAACGTGATATTCATAACGACTGGGGTCGTACTCCTCATCGCAGTCGTCATCGTCATCATCTACACATCGATAGGTAGGAAGAAACCACCACGATTCTTTAAGTCATTGCTTGTGCAAATAGAATCTTGTATTGGCCTTTCTCTCATAGCTTTGCCTTGTATGCATTATGGATAGCAGTGCTATGGAAGCCATTAGATTGGAATAAACTAGTCAAGTAGCAAGTGTATAAGAGAATGGCAGGTCCTCAAGCTGTAGCACTGAGAGGCAACACCATGTCTGAAGTAGTCAGCCACTTCACTTTTTAACCAACAGCATAATTATGAGAGTAAATAATACCGGTAACAGCTCCCCTTCACTGGCCACCTGATCTTCTCACGGACAATATCACACTCTTTTAACTGAGCTATCTAGTGGGTGCAAGTGTAAACATATAAACAAATGTCTGCCCTGCTTGAGATTTGAACCTCCAAACATATGATTGATGGTCTAGCATGTCAACCAGTACACTGCCGGTCATCTGCAGTAAATGATGAAAATAATAGTTCATGCTCAAAACAATATTATTTAGCCGCATAGCCTATATTGGAACTTGGCAAACTACTGTTGACTAGCAGTCAGGATGGATTCTGTATCAAAATGTTAAATTGTCCGTTCGTTTGATGTCGTTGTGTGTTTGCTTTCAATCTCAAGACCCTCTTGTCACACAGAACGGTTGTTGTGTCACAAAGAACGGTTGTTGTGTCACAAAGAACGGTTGTTGTGTCACAAAGAACGGTTGTTGTGTCACAAAGAACGGTTGTTGTGTCACAAAGAATGGTTGTTGTGTCACAAAGAACGGTTGTTGTGTCACAAAGAACGGTTGTTGTGTCACAAAGAACGGTTGTTGATAGAAGAAGAGTTCATCAATTTAAGTCAACTGTAGGAAGACTCTGCAGATAAAGGGTTAAAAGTTTCTGTGTACTTAGTCTCAGCCTAATATTATTATGAGGGGCAGGTGTCCAGTTCTTCCCTTGATGGCTCATCTGTCCTGCAAAGGTGTGTTACTGCTATAGATGAATTGCACAGACTGTAATAAGTTGGGTTTAACTAATTTTAACTGTCATTAAACTGCTTCTTTGTCCTATGGACTGAGTTTCTTGATACTGTATCGCCATGTACATGAAAGACCCAGCCACATGAACCATTTTATTCCAGACCAAAAACATGCTGTGGATCTTGTAATGCAGGACAACTTGCCTGCTTTTCATGCAAACCTTCTACCGGTAATGTCTACACCTGGACGTATAATCAGTTTCTCTGGAAACATGGAAACAAAACAATTGCTGAAGCGTATGAGTAAAAGTATTTTGGCAACAACAACAACCAGGTTAAGATGATTTTTCAGCAATTGTGTCATGCATTCTCTCACACATGCACGCAACAAAACCCTTGGTCTGAATATTTCAATGGGCAGGATCAATATCACTCCTAGACGAGAGATGTTATGTTTCAAGCACTTAGGTTTCAAGTACAAGTACATATTATATCAGTTACATGTCTTTTGCATCAATTACATGTATGATTACAAGTACTCAGGTGGCTGTCATAAAAGGATGGAGGTATTAATTTCTTTGAAAATTTAAGGTAAATCAATTACGTATTTTCACTGAGTGATCGTGATGCATGCACTCATGGACTTTGATTTTAGAATCAAACTGTTATAACTAACAGCATGTTCAACAGGTGCATAAGATTCAGGCAAACACTCTAAGCCAGAAGTTTCCAAACTCTTGGACCATGAACCCCTTACATTCTCTATAGCTTACAGACCAAAGTATTTAAGAAGTAAAATTTAGTACTTAAAATATAGGCAAAATGACATTTTCTGACTGCTCTAGCGGACCCTGCCATATCTTCGTGGACCCGTCTTGGTCTGCAGACCACAGATTGGAGGGAGACCTCTGCTCTTAATGCTGACTCATACTCATACCTCTGTCTCTGCCTATACGCATGACCCTCTTCACTGGCTCCCTGTTTCTCAGCTCATCGCTTACCAAGTTGCTGCGCTAGTTTGGCGGTGCCTTCCTAATTGCACTGCATCATATTTGTCTGATCTTTGTCAACCTGTCTCTGACCTCGCAGCTCGTGCAGCTCTTTGTTCTTTGGCTAAGGACCCTTTTTGGTTCTGTGAGCTTGCACTTCTATCAGACAGCACCGAGCCTTTTTGATTGGGGTTTCTGTGATCTTGAATGACCTGCCATTGGTCTTGTGATTGATGCCTAGGCTAAACTTTCTTGATTTTTTATAAGTCGCTCAAATCTTACTCTTTTTAGCTGTGGCTGGGCTGGGAGCGTCTCTGAGTGGGTTTCCTGAAGAGGCGCTATATAAGTTAATAGAATGAATGAACGAATACAGTTTGTTAAGAATGGCTTTGCTGCTTTCCAAAAGTCCAAATAATAACCCCCATCAAATCCACAATAGTTTTTCACAACAAAACTTGCATTTAGCAGGGATTACAATCATGTCCTTGATAGAAAAATTATCATAGCAAAACTTTATGGTTATTAGTAGTTTTATTGAGAATGGTGTTATTAGTGTCGATGCACTTCAGTTTGGCAAGATGTAGTCCTTCTAAACATCGGTTTCCATAAAAAGAACTGCCTGAATTTCTAAATTGTAAGAGTGCATCTTGGGAGCACTTATTTTGATTCTGCATATACCACAGCGCATTGCCCTCACATGGAATCCTCCTCTATTCACTCTGTACGTGAATGAGACAAATTCTTCGTGTCCTTCACCCCTGTTCTTCCTCCTCCTCCTCTTTTGCTTGATCTAATCTCTATGTGGATGTCCTTGAATCTCCTCTACTTCAGCCTTTCCAAAGCAGAATTTATCATCCGTGGAAGAGCAGGTCAGATGAGAAATTCCCTAACCTTTCCATGCACCTTTCCACTGACTCCTCATCTCTTACTTTCACCTCCAACGTACCTGTGTGTAATTTTGACATTACCTTTGCTCCACATCTCTCCTTTCCTAATCACTTCTCCAGTCTCTTCAGCATGACATGCTGACATTCACATTCATATTGAACTCAACTACTGTAAGTGAACGCACTGTTGTTTAAGTAATACATGTATCAGAGATCGACCTGTAATGACATACATGTGCTCTGAAATCCAGTATTGAGTACATAGGAAATAAGCAGAACCTGTTTTAGAATCAGATAATGGAGGTAATGAGAAAGATATTTTGAAGACCGTTGGGCACCTCCTCACCTTTTCACATGGCAGCAGTTTGAGCAAAAGAAACAATTCTTTGTACATAGCCATGGAGCATACATAACAATACATTGGGATGACAAAGAGCATACATAACAATACATAGGGATGACAAAGAGCATACATAACAATACATAGGGGTGACAAAGAGCATACATAACAATACTTAGGGATGACAAAGAGCGTACATAACAATACATAGGGATGACAAAGAGCATACATAACAATACATAGGGGTGACAAAGAGCATACATAATAATACATTGGGATGACATCTTAGGAGACTGAGCCAAAATTTGTGATAGTAACAATGGAGCCAGACTCAAGAAGTGGCATGGCTGTCTTCACAAGGAGCATGTCAAAGGACTTCTTGTAGTTTATAATCCGTGATCAGCGTAGAAAAATGATCAAAGAATATCGTGAGTGTAGATCGAGTCTCGAGATGTGGATGGGCTTTTCAACAACTAACGAGATCCGATGTGTTGGGAGCAGTTTTGCGGTATCTTCGTATCGTAATATCTGTGAGTATTTATCAGCAGAGACTTTTTCCATGCGAGCATTGATCAACAATTATCAGCAATATATTTTCATGATGTGTGGCAGCATGGTGCAGAAGGGGACCCTATAAAAATGTTGAGTTGTATTTGTTCCAAACCTTGTGTTGTGGTTTTTGAGAGAGAATTGGTTGATTTAAGTCTGGACCACTATAGTACTTGCACCTAGGTTTTCATACATGCATGTACAAATACACATGCATGCATGTGCGCACATACACACATGTACAATGTACAATATGGAGGCACATGTATGTTGTTTAACATCCCTGGTGAATATTTTGGTCAGCCGTTTGTTCAATAGGGAATTCCTTTGACTACAAGAGGAAAAATTTATCACTGGACCTCTATCCAGATGGCACATCTCAAATACTGCAGGGAGTACAAGATATCTATTCCAGCATTACACATATGTGCATGCGCTATAAAATGTTCAGATATACAAACAAACACATGGTTACATTTCTGCTCAAAGTTTGAAACATGTCTGATAGTCGAGGTGGCCATTCAATTGGTTTGGAAAAGTGTCTTGATATAGATGTATGTAATAACACAGTAATGATATGTGTGCATGTATGAACACTTGTTATAGCACCCCCTTCGAGATTACTACTCAGAGGCGCTCCCGACTAAAGCGCAGACACTGAATCAAAGTTTTATGCTGAAGTGCATGAGCAATTGTAAGTGAAGGACTTGCTCAGAATCCATATGCTGCAGCTGGAGCCGGGTGTATAAACATGCATACACATGTACATGGATTCGAATCCGCAACCTTCCGGATCCACCGGCATCTAACATATCGCTACACCACCGTGCCGCATGTTGTGATGTTGAGGAATTACAGGATTTACGTAAAGTGTGACTTCTTTGTTCATACTTCATAGTGGTCTAACAATAGCACAGAGTTGCCTTCCATGTGCGACCAAGCACAGCTTTTACACTTGCTCATGGAACAAGCAACTGTCTTCCGTTTGCTCATGGAAGCGGCTGACATTGCAGTCATCTTCAGCCCCAGATAGGTCGATTTTTATGACTAAAGTGCTTCGCAGTAAGAGGAGAAGGAGTAGGAGTAGGAAAAGGAGGAGGACCTGGAGGAGGAAAAGGAGGAGGAGGAGGAATAGGAAAATGAGGAAGAGGAGGAGTAGGAAAAGGAGGAGGACCTGGAGGAGGAAAAGGAGGAGAAGGAATAGGAAAATGAGGAGGAGGAGGAGTAGGAAAAGGAGGAGTCTACAGAAAAGGAAGAATAAGAAAAGGAGGAGTAGGAAAAGGAGAAGGAGTAGGAAAAAGAGGAGGACCTGGAGGAGGAAAAGGAGGAGGAGGAGGAATAGGAAAATGAGGAGTAGGAAAAGGCGGAGGAGGTGTTGGACCAGGAGCAACAGCAGCAGCAGCAGCATGAACTGATGACATTTATTGCACGTCAATGTTCTACTGTGGCTGAGGAGAATAATGGTTCATCATCATATATGAATTTTGTTTGTAGAATAAATGAATGCGACGGTATTCAACAGGCGCTGGAACCTTTTAATTCTTGTGCGTCAAAATAGAAAATCATCTGGGCACGAAAATAAAGGACCATCAAATATTCATATCATCACATTTGCCAGTATAATGCATACAAATGTAGGTGGGTGTGTCAGTGTGTGTGTGTGTGTCTCTGCACAGCCATGCTGAAATCGATGTACGTATTGTTGATGAGCATTATATATATATATTTACATATATGTATACAATGTATTTTATCTATACGTATATACATATATATCTGAATGTATTTCAGATATCTAGTAAAAACAGTAAAGTCCATCCAGTTCCATGTGGAACACAGCACACAGGGAGGCGCTCATCTCCTTTTCAATGGCCTTCAGCCAGCAATGGACGAATCCCAAGGTCCTGGATATGAGGCCAGTGTATCGCAGGACTTGCTGTTACCAGATTATACTGCTTGGTGACAGAGGCACATGTGCGTAAACAATTTGCCCAAGGCCGTTACCCGGAGTCGAACCCGCAACCGCATGGTCTGTGAGCAAGCGCGCTACCGATATACCACCGAGTCGCCAGATATATAATATATGAAAAAATGATGCAGCTTAATTTTGTGTTTGCGTATGGGTGTGTGTGAGGTGGTAACGATTAAGCAGAGATTAATGTGGCCCACTGGCTCCTTTAGTAATACACTGTCTGGTACATCATGTGAGTGTCAGTTTGTGTGTGTGAAATAATTATTGTGTGGCTGCAGTAAAAATATGCCTAACTTCTGAGTTGCTAAGATGTATTGGTGTGTGCATTATCATAAAAAAAACATACAGACATATACAGTTGCATGTCTTGGAAAATTCATGCAACACAAGTATCTGCTCTGACAGAATGCTAACTTATTTTATTTATTTATTTATTTATCCATTTCTATAGCGCCCTTCAAGCTCTCTACTCAGAGACGCTCCCGACTACAGCGTGGATGGTGCATCGGAGTTTCACATAATGTATCAGTTATTGAATGTGTTGCATTGTGCAAGCTGAAAAATTCATAAGACACATAATTATGATGTAATGTAATGTAATGTAATTAGTAATTTAATATAAAGGGCCTACTTTAATTATGAAGGGCCTACTTAACCACTACTGGTAGTAAGCATCCATTAGTACATCAGCCTATTTGTTTCTTTTTCGACCACTTTTTCTGTTGCAAACTCTGCCACTGGTTGCACTCTGCCAGTGCCAGTCCCAAGCATGGGTAAAGGAGGAGGGCATCACTTATGATCTTTGTTATCACACAGTGATGTTAAAATGCAACTACTACTACACTACTTCTGTTGCATTTCCAGTGGCTTTAGGCCTTTCAAATGTTGCACTGCAGGTAGGCCATCATATACAGTGGTGTGCAAAAGTCTGGAACCACCTAGAAATATCGTGTTTTTTCGACTTTCCAGCCTCTTACTCGCATATTTTCATATGCCCAATACAAACTTTCGTGTGTAACATCATGGGGGATATATTTGGCTATTAGAATCAACCTTTTATTCTAGGTTGAACCAAATTTTACAAATATTTTCTTGGTAGTTGCCATGGCAATGGTTTTTTGTGTGTAAATCTTGTAATTTGTACTTCTTTGGCCATTGGTGTAAAAATATATTAGTATGGTTAAAACAGGTCATGTGTGGTATGAATTCGTTTATAATCATTCATTTATTCATTCATTCATTTGGAAAATTTATATAGCGCCCCGGTCTTCAAGGAGACTACTCAGAGGCGCTCCCAGTCCAACCACGGCTAAAAAGACAGGTTTTCGAGCAACTGATAGAAAGCAGGCAAATTATTCCGAGGTATACAGTAAGTGTAGTACTAATCATTTAGTTGGCATTGAAAAGGAAGTTTTGTGGACAGTTATGCCTCAGCATTTGGTGAGCCAAACCTTATTCTTGATCACTTGTCTGCACCGTGTCTGCATTGAGTACACCATCTTAACGAGGTGGTCATGGGTAAAACATTTTGCCTGGTGGCGATGAGCTACTCACTCAGCTCGCAATTACTGGTGGGATTTCTCTTTGATATCTTTAAGGATATTTTGTGCCAGGAATTCTCAATCGGATTCCAATACGGGGACTGGACAAGTGGACAGACCAGTCCAGCGTCTTGATGATGATCTGACACTTCCAGTGAGTGAACAGTTTGGCGCGATGGCATGTTGCACTGTCATCATAAGAGAAGAACTGATCCTGAAATAGCTGTTGTGCTGATGGTGCCCTGCAATTCTGCAGTATTCCCACTGTTCTTGGTTGCGTTAAACATTCAATCGATGACGAGAAGGCATCCTACTCCAATGGCAGCCAAGCAGCCCAGACTGGAAGTGTCAGATCATCATCAGGACGCTGGACTGGTCTGTCCACTTGTCCAGTCCCCGTATTGGAATCCGATTGAGAATTCCAGGCACAAAATAGCCTTAAAGATATCAAAGAGAAATCCCACCAGTAATTGCGAGCTGAGTGAGTAGCTCATCGCCACCAGGCAAAATGTTTTACCCATGACCACCTCGTTAAGATGGTGTACTCAATGCAGACACGGTGCAGACAAGTGATCAAGAATAAGGGGTGGCTCACCAAATGCTGAGGCATAACTGTCCACAAAACTTGCTTTTCATTGCCAACTAAATGAATAGTACTACACTTACTGTATACCTTGGAATAATTTGCCTGCTTTCTATCAGTTGCTCGAAAACCTGTCTTTTTAGCCGTGGCTGGACTGGGAGCGCCTCTGAGTAGGCCGGGGCGCTATATAAATTTTCCAAATGAATGAATGAATAAATGAATGATTATAAACGAATTCATACCACACATGACCTGTTGTAACTACACTAATATATTTTTACACCAATTGCCAAAATTAGTACAAATTACGAGATTTACACACAAAAATCCATTACCATGGCAATTTCCAAGAAAATATTTGTAAAATTTGGTTCAACCTAGAATAAAAAGTTGATTCTAATAGCCAAATATATCCCCCATGATGTTACACACAAAAGTTTGCAATGGGCATATGAAAATATGCGAGTAAGAGGCTGGAAAGTCGAAAAAACACGATATTTCTAGGTGGTTCCAGACTTTTGCACACCACTGTATAACTTGTTTATTTATGATGGTGCATTAATGTTGTGTATTTTGTGTAATTCTAATTGCAACTGTAATCTCCAAATTTCTAAAGTGCCACTCGAAACCCAAATGCAGAGCACCAGGTTATTCGCAAGTGCTGGTGTAAGAGTGACTCTTTTCCATTTGGCTCTTCCTGCCAGTTTAAGGTGGGTCTGAAATATTTTATTTTTTAAAATTATTTTTCATTATTTACTGGGTTCAGTGTAATAAATATACAAGTGATGTTGTGGAAAAACCTTTGTTAGAGGAAAGAGAGCCTACCACTTTATGCTTTAATTAACATTGCAGATCAAAGAGGGCGAATACCAGTGACAGATACTCTGACCAACAAAGGGTGAAAATTGCCAGTGGTTCAGGGGTTCAACCCCTAGTCTTTTTTAGCGCCCATAGTTAAGTATTCTGTCTTCTTTTCCCACCCCAACTCCATGTGGATCATAGTCTGATCCTCAGTAATTTTTCTACAATTCTCAAACTGCACCAACCTATATAGTACTTTAAATAGTTGTCTTGTTTGAGACAGTCATCATGGCTCTTGTTTGAGACAGTCATTGCGGCATATGTCAAATATTGTGTCCCTTTTTTTACAAAGGGCCGAGGGTCTGGCTGTGAATACAAGGAGGTACTGTAACCGTGTCTGTTGCTGTACTAGTGTCTCAGCTGTGAAGTATGCTGTTGAGTGGCGCTATATAAATGTTACGGCTTTACTTTACTTCGAATTACAAGTTTGCAATATTTAGAGTAATTGAGAATTATTTATTTTGCTATCCTGTTTTTTTCCCACAGTAAAACCAGAGGACGGACAGAACAACGGCGAGGCAAGTTATCAGGAAAATTCTCCGCATGCTTCAGCCTCCTCGTCGTCCGCCGACTCACGACATCACCCCGAATCGGAGGCCAATCCGCCAGACAGGCGGCATCTTCAGCAGCAGCCAGCCTCTAATCCAGGACACTCGGCTCTGCCAGAACATGGCAGCAGCAGCAGCAACAGCTCGGCTCAACTAAATCCGCCTTTTGGAAAGTCACGCCACGTAGGTTTGACGGACGTCATCAAGAAATGTCGCTTTGTACCGATCGTTGAGGACGGACGAACTTCGGTGAACTTTGGAAAGCTGTGCTACGACACGAAGGCAGCGAACTCGACGTCTACTGGTATTAAGGACAAGTAAGGACAAGTAAGGACAAGTGAGGGCTGCAACGCTGCCTTGCACTCCCTTCTACTGCTGAAGCAATCAAGGAATCTCTACGTTAAAGAAACTGCATGTGTGAGAGTGTGAGTGAGCTTCTTGCTGAGAGAGTGCCAGTGCTTGCTTGCCTATAGGTGATCAGCGCCATATGTGCAAGGAAGCTCTGGGTTCGCAAGCATGTCAAAAGATTTCTGTTCAGAATTGTTCTGTTTCTAGAATTGTTTGCTGCACCAATTTTACGTGTGTTACGCAACTAACTGTCACTCTCACTACACTTGCTGGCTCTCGTGTGCTTGCGATACTCAAGTCCGATCAAGACAAGTTCGATGAAGATGGGTCAGAGGATGATATTCATCAGATCAGGCACAGAAGTTAATCATACGAAGGTTCTTGGAAAGCACGACCAATGTGAAGAAGGAAAACAAGAATAGACTTTAAAACCGGACAGAGACACGATGACTGAAGAGAACAATGCACGTATGGTTCATGGCGATGATCATTCGGTATCCACTGATCTGGTTTCATGTGTTGTCAACAACAGCAACAACAGCAACAACAACAACATTGTGATGCAGAAGCATACAAGATAGCAAACCGTCTTTAAATTTGGTATTTGTGAAAGGAAAATCGCCAGGTCTGCAGCTGAGTAGGCATAGGCTTGTACAGATGTAAGCAAAGGCCATTGTATATATATAAAAGTGTAAGTAGGCAGACATAACTGAAAAGAAGTGCCAGAAGGACTTCTCTGTGGATTTGTTCTTGAAATTGTGTCTAAGGATTTGGTGGATATCATTCAGTCAAATGCAACCAGCACAGATTCTGACGGGCATTGTTTGGAGGACTGGTGCTAATTCCATGCAGGCAAAGCAAGTCACAGAGAAGTATGATGACGGCAACAATCAAAGTACTGGGGACAGCCAGAGCAATGCTATTCACACGAATATGACATCACTTTAATAAGCTACTGAGTACGTTTTTTAACGACGGATTTTTGTGTTAAATACTGGTTTGTAGTCTTTGTATAGTCATACCGCAGAAACAGATAAGCTCAGTACTGTGACTGGCAAGATGTTTCTTACACATGTACAAACGAACTGCATGCCATGCCAGTGCCGGATTTACCATTAAGTGCAGCTTAGAGCCTCACAATCCGCAAGGGCAATAAAGGACTATGTATATGTATTGATGTATTATATACATACATGTATTGTATTGTAGTCGAGTATTTGTAAAGCGCCTCTTGTAGCGTGAACAGTTCAGAAGCACTCCCAGTGTGCAAAGCCCTACAAGAAGAAGAAGCAGGTTTTGAGCAGAGCTAAGGAAGAAGAGAAACTGTCAGAAAAAATGTGTAGAGCAAAGAGAAGGAGAAATCTTACTTCAAAGAGAAGGTCCAGTTGAAGCAAATGATATGTGTATATATATTATACATTACATCTACAATATTATACATATATATACATACATATATATATATATATACACTAAAATTGTTTAAAGAATTACATTTAAACTTGTTTCTGTGGTATTGTGTATTGAAATCTATGATTTTAAGAAACTCTGATAAATCAAGCCGACTAAGTGACAAAGATGTACCGATAACTCAGTAAATGCATTAATTTTTACTTTAATTGCCTTGTTAGCCTGTTAGCATGATTCAACTTCAACTTATTCAGTTATGCCACTCATGCCTTTTATAGCATATGAGTGGAGGAGATGCGTTGCCCGATGTGCAGACCTCCACAGGAAGGACTAAGTACTATGTATATTCGTTTAATTCAATAAACAACAGACAGAACGCTGTAGGTTTACATTAACAGTATGGCTGCTTAAAGCTTATGGTAAAAATAGTTAGTACATGTTTTTGGATAACTTTCTTGGGATAAAGTTTAACGGGTCTTTATTGGGGAGGATGAAATTGTGAGCCCTTTCTCTAAAGCTATATAATGGTTCACGTTGTAGTGGAAAGAGGTTACGGAGGACATGAAGTTCATTTCCCTGAACAGATTTGAAAAGCACCTTATCAGCCTCTTGAGCTAAACAGTGGCGTAGCCAGTTATTTTTTCATGGGGGGGCAGTGGGGTGGCAGCTTAAAATGATGGGGTGGCTACCGTTGGCAATTAAAGCGTGCATCGGCATCGGTATATTGCCATATGTATTTTTAGATTTTTGATGTATTACAGTATTGGACATAATACGCAAGCAAGCCTCACTAGCTTGTCTGTCCCACAGTGCACTATAGTGGCCTGTCCCACTTTCCCATCACCCACCCTATAAGAAGTTGTACAGGAAGTTGTACAAAAAATAAAATAAGTCAGAAATTATATAACATTGTTTAATTCTTTATCACTCGTAAGAGTAAAAAGTAAAACAAATGCAGGGATTGGGGGGCAGCCCTTTCATTTGGGGGGGCGGCTGCCCCCCTTGCCCCCCCCGTAGTTACGCCACTGGAGCTAAAGTTTCTGCTGTAAGTGTAAGTAAGTAAAAGGCATATAATTATGTTTTTGAAGTATTATGAGACCTTGCAGTTTAAATTCTTAGCAAGAAGCCTCTAAGTTTTGTATAGCTCGGGGCCTCATCAAGTCTAAATCCGGCACTGCTGCATGCATGTGTATTTTTCTCTCTTTTTATCTGATGAAAACATTTTCAGTTTATGAATGGTGATAAACACGCACATAAGTCATGTTGGTCTTAGGATTTATACGTTTGAATTGAGGTTTACAGAGTTGGACTACCAGCGGTGTGTAGGCCTACTTGTGTGAGAACTATTTCTCTGACTCTCAAATTTATTCTTCAATTGTTACAGCGTTTACACTTGAACTTTCACTCTCAAATTAAAGCAGTTCACTTTCATAACATTTGTTCATCTTGTAGCACTTGAGCCAAAGAATCAGTTGGCTAAAATGAGCTTTTATTTTTCTTGCTCTGTGTGTGTGTGTGTGTGTGTGTGTGTGGGATTTGTGTACCTGGGAAACATTACTATTTGTGGGGCATGGTGGCACAGGGGTAAGTCTAGGTGCCTTGGAGCCGGAAGGTTGCGGGTTCGAATCCACCTCAAGCCATTGCGTATGGACTATCCTTTCCTTTTAATACTCGCAATAATTGCTCATTCGCTTCGGCGTGAAACTCCAATTCAGTGTCCGTGCTGTAGTTGGGAGCACCTCTGAGTAATCAATCTTCAATGGGCGCTATAGCAAGTGATCATACATGCATAAGCCTGCATTACTCTAAAGGGCTACCAATAGATGGAAAACTGGATTTGATGAATGCCTTCTGGTTGGCACATCGGAGAGTAGTGTGATAGAACTGTTTTTGCGCTTTTATATCAATAATTTAATAACCGACTTGTTTGTTTGCACAGCAAGATATTTCTCTCGATACTTATTTGCCCTATCTGTGTCGTCGTCGTCGTCGAATGTGGGTCATTGTCGCCTGTGTGATTGTGCACGGGCGAAAAGCAAGGTGAAAAAACCCCGGAAGGCATCGGAATATGTCGGCGGCAGAAATGTTCCAAGTTTTCCCCCAAAGGAGTAATGCCATTATTTCGTCGCACATAAATAATTTCTAATCGAATTTGCCCGAATCTCATGGGTCATCCGGTGAAAGGTTGTGGCAAATGGGCGGGGGATGGGGGGGGGCTAAATGCTGCAACCGTCACCGCAGCTGTAGATGTGATGTTGATCATGTGGCTGTGCACCTGGGAAGGCGCATCAGTGTAGGCGTGGACAACAAGGGAGAGGGTATGGTGTCGGACTGCGCAGCATGCGATTGCATCGTCGGCTATTAACTTCGTGAATATATATATATATATATATATATATATATATATATATATTATCAGAGTGACGTTGGTAATATCTAGCATTCTTAGATATCTAGTGTCGTTGGTCGTAGCCTACATATAATGGCGTTATAATAATTATGTGCGCAGTTATGTGGTCCTGTTCTAGTCTTGTGTTCCAGAAAACAGCAGACGACCTTTGGCATTGCTAGAGTTGGCAGAGGTCTTTGAGGTCGACGGGCTGTTCGCCAGCGCGTTATAAGATGGCAGGCCCAGATATTTACAACAGCAGGCCGAAGCGCGCATTACATCTCGGAGTACATTAATTTTTTTAGCTACATGTGCACCATGGGTTTCTAAAATGACACACGTGATTTCTGCACTGCTTCCGGATGACACTTCATGGCAAAAAAATGTCATCCGGTCACTTTCTCTGTTCGGTTGATAGGTCCTATAGGCTAGCAGCCCTAGCTGAGAATATATAATTGTATATAACAGTGGTTCCCAACCTTTTTCGACTGTCGGGCCACTTTTTCTAAGTTGGAGGACACAAGGGCCACTTTTCTTAGTTGAAGGACATTAAGGGGCCACAAGGCTAAAATTCAATTAACTAAAGGCGTGTAAAATTGTTATTATTGAATCAAAATTGAATGGTATTTTATTTGGACGCTAATAAATCTCAGACATTCTATTTTGATGCGACTTATTAACGTCCAAATAAAATAATTTGTAATAGAAAATAATTATATATTCTATCATAATTTTTACATATATTTTTCATAATTCATTGAGATGCTGCGGGCCATTTTTGTAGGCCAGGTGGGCCACCTTTGGCCCGCGGGCCACGGGTTGGGAACCGCTGGTATATAATATAGCATAATCGAGGTTTAGCCTATGTAGGCTAAGTTTGCGCACTTGTTACAGCGCCCCTTCAAGCTCCCTACTCTGAGGCGCTCCTGACTACAGAGCGGACACTGCATCGGAGTTTCACGCCGAAGCACTGAGCAATTGCGAGTGAAGGACTTACGCGGCGACTTGAGGTGGATTCGAACCTGCAACCCTTCGGCCGCAAGGCGACCAGCATGCCTACTACACCACCGCGCCCCACATGTACATATGTATGTATGTATAGGCATATATATATATATATATTATATATTATATATACAATATCTTAAAGTATAAAACTCAAAGTTTGTCCTTCTGTGTGTGGGATGCACCAATTTTGCCCGGAGGCCTACTCGGAAATTACAGCGATTCGTTTAAAAAAAATTTTGCAATCGATTCTTACCCACATTTGGAGTTAAACGCCACTATTTTCGGCTGCCAATTCACTTTATAAGTCCCGAGATGTCAACATTTAAACTTGCACGCGATTAAGCGATTCAAAATCCATTCACGTTGATCGCCTCCACAAGGCCTCCATTGACTACCAGAGAACTACAGCCAATGGCATGACGGTTTGAGGTCACGTGATATTTACTTCTATCGACAATATTTGCGAGGATTATTCTCGGCTTTTTTCTTCTGATCCACACGAGAAAATCATAAAGATCGCCATCCAAAAATCTTTCCATATTTTAAATTTCGCTGTTATAAAAACCATATATTAGACACGGCATAATTATGTTCACTAAACTCATGACGTCATTATTTTGAGCTCAAATCTTAACGTCACATCTCGCCAAACCGCGTAGCAAAAATGTTGTGGACGTAAATAATGCGAATATAACTGCAAATAATCGGAATAAAAAAGCGTAGATTAAAAAAACTTCCTTTATCTAAGTGGCAAAGAACAATTTATGAAAAAAGCACGTTGCGCTGAATGGTAGTATCTTTTCAGAAAAAGTCGTTTTTCTCAGTTACGTGTCGAATGGACTTAACGGGTTTTGCTCTTCGATTATCGACCAGACCTGTACACCTAGCGGAGAGGTTCGTTACTTCTCCTTAACGCGGGGGTCGATGGAAGGCGGGGTCAGAATGGTGAAGTCGGAACGGGGTCAGGCGTGGCTGGGGACAAAAACTTATATTTCCCGGGCAACGCCGGGTTATTCAGCTAGTATATATATATAACCGATTATTTATCGGGACATTTCAAACTGCTGAGCATGCTTTTCCCTGAGTGCTACATTGAGGTCTATGTATAGATGCTGATGGTAGGGACACACAATAATCTGCAGATGTGCACCTTAACCCATCGTGTGCTGTCAACGATAATTAAGAGGATCGACGAACGCGCGCGGCCTTAAAGGGTTAAGGCGACACTGGCGTCGCATGTACGATAGCCCAGAGCTTTCATGAATAATGAATGACGGGAAACTGGACAACGGATGAATTAACAGTCGTCATGCTCCTCCTCTCCTCCGCCACCACCACCACCACCACCATGTCCTCCATTTCCTTTCCCTCCTCCACCACTTCCTCCTCCTCCACTACCCTCCGACTACTCCTCCACTTTCCATCCGCCTTCTCCTCCACTTCCCCTCCGCCTTCTCCTCCACTTCCCCTCCGCCTTCTCCTCCACTTCCCCTCCGCCTACTCCTCCACTTCCCCTCCGCCTACTCCTCCACTTCCCCTCCGCCTACTCCTCCACTTCCCCTCCGCCTACTCCTCCACTTCCCCTCCGCCTACTCCTCCACTTCCCCTCCGCCTTCTCCTCCACTCCCCCTCCGCCTACTCCACTTCCCCTCCGCCTTCTCCTCCACTTCCCCTCCGCCTACTCCTCCACTTCCCCTCCGCCTACTCCATTTCCCCTCCGACTTCTCCACTTCCCCTCCGACTTCTCCACTTCCCCTCCGCCTTCTCCTCCACTCCCCCTCCGCCTACTCCACTTCCCCTCCGCCTTCTCCTCCACTTCCCCTCCGCCTACTCCTCCACTTCCCCTCCGCCTACTCCTCCACTTCCCCTCCGCCTTCTCCACTTCCCCTCCGCCTACTCCTCCACTTCCCCTCCGCCTACTCCTCCACTTCCCCTCCGCCTACTCCATTTCCCCTCCGACTTCTCCACTTCCCCTCCGACTACTCCACTTCCCTCCGCCTTCTCCTCCACTCCCCCTCCGCCTACTCCACTTCCCCTCCGCCTTCTCCTCCACTCCCCCTCCGCCTACTCCACTTCCCCTCCGACTTCTCCACTTCCCCTCCGCCTTCTCCTCCACTCCCCCTCCGCCTACTCCACTTCCCCTCCGCCTTCTCCTCCACTTCCCCTCCGCCTACTCCTCCACTTCCCCTCCGCCTACTCCTCCACTTCCCCTCCGCCTTCTCCTCCACTTCCCCTCCGCCTACTCCTCCACTTCCCCTCCGCCTACTCCATTTCCCCTCCGACTTCTCCACTTCCCCTCCGACTACTCCACTTCCCCTCCGCCTTCTCCTCCACTCCCCCTCCGCCTACTCCACTTCCCCTCCGACTTCTCCACTTCCCCTCCGCCTTCTCCTCCACTCCCCCTCCGCCTACTCCACTTCCCCTCCGCCTTCTCCTCCACTTCCCCTCCGCCTACTCCTCCACTTCCCCTCCGCCTACTCCTCCACTTCCCCTCCGCCTACTCCTCCACTTCCCCTCCGCCTACTCCTCCACTTCCCCTCCGCCTACTCCTCCACTTCCCCTCCGCCTTCTCCTCCACTCCCCCTCCGCCTACTCCACTTCCCCTCCGCCTTCTCCTCCACTTCCCCTCCGCCTACTCCTCCACTTCCCCTCCGCCTACTCCATTTCCCCTCCGACTTCTCCACTTCCCCTCCGACTTCTCCACTTCCCCTCCGCCTTCTCCTCCACTCCCCCTCCGCCTACTCCACTTCCCCTCCGCCTTCTCCTCCACTTCCCCTCCGCCTACTCCTCCACTTCCCCTCCGCCTACTCCTCCACTTCCCCTCCGCCTTCTCCTCCACTTCCCCTCCGCCTACTCCTCCACTTCCCCTCCGCCTACTCCTCCACTTCCCCTCCGCCTACTCCATTTCCCCTCCGACTTCTCCACTTCCCCTCCGACTACTCCACTTCCCTCCGCCTTCTCCTCCACTCCCCCTCCGCCTACTCCACTTCCCCTCCGCCTTCTCCTCCACTCCCCCTCCGCCTACTCCACTTCCCCTCCGACTTCTCCACTTCCCCTCCGCCTTCTCCTCCACTCCCCCTCCGCCTACTCCACTTCCCCTCCGCCTTCTCCTCCACTTCCCCTCCGCCTACTCCTCCACTTCCCCTCCGCCTACTCCTCCACTTCCCCTCCGCCTTCTCCTCCACTTCCCCTCCGCCTACTCCTCCACTTCCCCTCCGCCTACTCCATTTCCCCTCCGACTTCTCCACTTCCCCTCCGACTACTCCACTTCCCCTCCGCCTTCTCCTCCACTCCCCCTCCGCCTACTCCACTTCCCCTCCGCCTTCTCCTCCACTTCCCCTCCGCCTACTCCTCCACTTCCCCTCCGCCTACTCCATTTCCCCTCCGACTTCTCCACTTCCCCTCCGACTACTCCTCCACTTCCCCTCCGCCTTCTCCTCCACTCCCCCTCCGCCTACTCCATTTCCCCTCCGCCTTCTCCACTTTCCATCCGCCTTCTCCTCCACTTCCCCTTCGCCTACTCCTCCACTTCCCCTCCTCTACTTCCATCGGCCTCCTTAATCTTCACGACCACCTTCTCATTCTTCGCCTACGCCTTCTCCAATCATTCCTGCTCCAATTCTTCTTCCTGAAGGCGCTTCCTCCTCCTCCTTCACTTTTTCATCCACTTCCACTATTCCTCCAATTCCTCTTCGTTTGTTTCGCTCCTCTGGAGTCAAATTTCTCCACCTAATCTTCATCCATCATGTGGGATAGCTTTCACTGCGCTATTGTAAGTCAGCGACATAAACGGTAGGACTAAATGTCGCTGGTGTAGGCCTACGTACGTTCGCAATCCACCAGTAGGCCTATGCGAGGGTATCCGGTCAAAACCGCGCACACAAAACCGCGCACACAAAACCGCGAATCACAAAACCGCGCACGATCATTACCGCGCACGATCATTACCGCGCACTTCATAACCGCATTCAAGTATTTCAGCATGCATCCAACTTCTACGTCAGATCTAAAAATACCTTCTTCCAGCTTCTATTTCTCATGCTTTATTTTCGTCAATCCAGCTTCTATTTTATATCTAAAAATACATTCTTCCAGCTTTTATTTTTCATGCGTTATTTTCGTCAATCCAGCTTCTATTTAAAAAAACTTCATCCAGCTTCTATTTCTCATGCTTTATTTTCATCCATCAAGCCTCCATTTCACCTCTAAAATAATTTAATCCAGTTTCCATTTCTCAAGCGCCGTCCACCAGTTAGTTGTCTGTAGACCTGCAGTTGTCGTGACACCGCTTAAATAGAAGGTGGATGAAGGTATTTTTAGATCTGACATAAAAGCTGAATGCATGTTGAAATACATGTGTGCGGTTATGATCGTGCGCGGTAGGCTAATGATCGTGCGCGGTCTTGTGATGCGCGGTTTTGTGTGCGCGGTTTTGATAGTAAACCCTATGCGAGACATACGAAGTAGGCCTAGCGTGAAGCGAAGGTTATGATGGAGATCATGGAGTCAAATTTGCGGGCCTACATCCAGGCCTATAATATCAGTCTGTACATTTATTTGTGCGCTTGCACGGGTATATTTTCTACGACGAGTCGGCATTCCACCTGTACATGGATACAAATTACCACACACCCCCATTCATTGCAGGAGGGGGCAAAACACGATGGTCGCGGCTACATTTTTTGTAGCAAGATTAAGAGGTTGATATTGCAAAGCAGGAAATTAGGAACAAGCATGGGTATTTACATAGAACCTTTTAAGTGTATATTTCTCAGCTTCACGTTTTTACAATTTTTAATATGAAGTTTCTTTAACGGGAAGAAATTTGTTTGAAAAATCAAAAATAGGCTAGCCTAGTAGGCCTAGTTAAAGAGTAGGTTCCTGAAGAGGCGCAAGAAGTACACTTGCCCCTAGGACAGCGGTTCTCAACCTTTTTAGTGCGGCGACCCCTTGGTAACATTTCGAAAGTTGTGACGACCCTCAACCCAAAAAATTGATTTGGTTACCCCTTTCGCTGCCTTTTTTGTCAACATTGTCCATTGTCATGCATTTTCACTCTCATAATTCGAAAACTGCTTTTGGCAATTGTATGAGGTGTTCAGAGTATTTGCAATTCTGAGAGCTACGGTACCTGCTATTAGGTAGTAACTGTTTGCAGTGGAAGTTGATTTCAACTTCGTGTTGTAGGAACTTTCTAAACCTCTTGGCGTCATCAGCTTCGTTCTTAACAATACTGGTAATGCTTTCCTGCATATAAATTAGAATGTTTAGTATATGAATAACTCTTCAGTTTATTGGTTGGGCTTCATAGATTTGACTGACAAAATGTCAGCAAAATAAAAATAAAACGTTGTCATTTCTATAGCCTATTCATACAGCAGCTATTAAACAATAGACCTCTAGAGGCCACCATTCTCTGAAAATTGATCAATATGGTTCTTTTCTGAACACTCATTTCGCCCAGTTGATTCATTTGAGCGGTTATCAATTTCATAAAATTTATCTGTGTTTTTTATGAATGCATCGAGCAGGGGGTGGGCTTGGCAGGGATGTGCTCCTCTCCATTGTGGATTTTTTTAAATCCCACACCGCAGTGGTAGCATTTTAAGCTGTAGTTTAAAAAAATTCTCATAATTTCAGGACTTCAATAAAATTGCCCCATTGCTTAATTTTTTGATTTACACTCTGTATAATGGCTGTATTTTAAGCTATCATCTTAAACAACCAAATTGCTCTTTTTCAATGCTGATGGTCATAGTTTAAGACATCAAAGTGTCGACCCACTGTTGTTTAAAAAAGTTTCGGATTCGCACACTCTAACTGTAGCATTTTAATCTGTCATTTTGCAAAATTTCTCATGATTTCAGTGGTTCAAGACTTCAATAAATATCCCATACCCAATGTTGTTTTTAGAAGAATGGTAAAAGTGGAATTTATATCTGAAACCTAAAATGGCAAAAATTAAATTAGCAATGACTGAATCCTAGCAAAGGCACAAGTAAAAAATTATTCTAAGCTGCTGTAGAGTAGTAGATAGTGGTGAAATTGCAAGTACATCTTTTACAAATTTCTGAAGGGTCCAAGCGACCCCTGAGAAATCGTCAGGCGACCCCCGTGGGGGTCGCGACCCACAGGTTGAGAACCGCTGCCCTAGGAAAACTAGTCTGACACCTATTTGACATTCAGCTATTCATTCATGCTCCTTCTATAGGCCTAGTACTCTGTAGTTACTTCTATATTTTAATCGTAATTTCTAAACTTATAAAGCACCACTCGAAAGTCATTAGCAGGCACCAGCTTATTCGTCGAGTTAAAAGCCTGTGTTAAGCTAGGTTATACAACCACGGCCTACTAAAACATCGCTGCAGGCTACATCAACCGATAATACATGTAAGCTTACATAGGCTATATACTATATATTAGCTGTGTTACCAGGCTGCTTCCTTTGGCACAGCAAACTCGGTTGTAACAATTGGTTCAGACGCAACATTGATTTAACGGAAAAGCGCAATTTTGACACAGACATACTATATTAAAATATAGGCTATCAGATAACGACAGCGTTTTGTGTTCGGTCACGGCTCCAGTTTTTCACGAAACAAGAAGACGAATGAATTCTTGTAATGTTGTCAATGACCCAATTGTGTCTTGTCCGAGACGATTTGTCAATAGCAAAAGACAGTGGCGGCGCCAGGATTTCAGTTTTGGGGGACTGAAGTCTTGTAATGTTGTCAATGACCCAATTGTGTCTTGTCCGAGACGATTTGTCAATAGCAAAAGACAGTGGCGGCGCCAGGATTTCAGTTTTGGGGGACTGAAGCCTCCGGAGGAAATTTTCGATTTTCATCCGCCAAAATTTCTGACGACCTTTTTTTTAGTCATCCCGAAATCTCTCATGAAAATTTTCCATTTTCATCCGTCAAAAGAGGGAGGGCTTAGCCTTCGATAGGGGGGGGCTTAGCCCCCTACCGCCGCCACTGGCAAAAGGCTCTTTCAACAGCTGAACTATTGAGACAGACCAAACATGGCCACTATAATTTGGGTAAGCACGTGCCCAACTCTCACGCAGGTCGTCTTGCTGTTTAACGACACTGCCATTTCAAAGATGATTATAGTGCATGTTCCCTCCTCCTTTATCGAGGCTTGGGAGTGGCACTGGCATAGTGCAACCAGTTGTGGAATTCTATCCAACCCCCACGCATACAATTTCATCGAAGCGTTTGAAAACTCTCAAACAACATCGTTATGGTCTGACGCGCTGGGCCTATTTAGGATACATACATAGGCCTAGTTCAATTTAGAATACCCAACGGGTCAACCCAGGCACATACAGAGGCCAACAGACGGCTATACTCTGAGGAGCATAAACGATGACTGATCCATCTTCTAACACATGTATCCTACTCCCACATGATCATGCACTTCTGCTGCAATGATGCGCCCATCAACAGTGGAACTCGTATTACATGCACATTACACCAACCCGAAGTGTAGATGCAGTTTTACACGACTTGTTTGCCACTAATATTTCTTTCAATCACTAAATTAATATTTCTTTCAATCACTAAATTAATATTTCTGACATTTCACACAAACTTTTGAATAAATTTGCATATTTTATTACTCCAATGTATTACAACAATGTTTTATGTCTCGTTGTACATTTGCAAGTGGAGTAGGCCCTAATAAAGAATAGACTTACTTACTTAATTCTATCACAGAATAATCGGGGAAGACTCAAACTTCTCATATGAAAGAGAAGTAAATTGCCGGTCATAATTGCAACCATTCAGGTTGCAGACTTCATTTGTTAGGTACACCATGTGTAAGTATGCATGCGTATGTGATACAGGGAGTACAAGTGAATATACTCTACTGGCTTCCATTTCTGCAGCAGATCACCTATAGAGGTTCTGCATTGATCTGGAGCTGCATGGAGCATCTGACTCCTATGTACACTACCCGCAGGAGCTCTGCTGTCCCACCTCTGGTGTCCAGTGGCGACCTGAACAGTTGATCAAGCTGAACTCTTAGTCCCTCGCTTGCCGAATAGTAAAATGCTCTTTCTCAGTGGCTAGTAGGGAATGTAATCCCGGGATCCCGAATATCGGGATCCCGGGAATCCCGGACATTTTACAATCCCGTAATCCCGGGATTGATACACATGGAATCCCGTTTTTCGGGATTTCCGAAAATTCGGATTTTTACTAAATTACTTGACCAATTTTGCAACAATCTACGGTCAATAGACGCCAAAACGATGGATAAGCAGACGCCCTAATGAAGGTAAGCTGGCGGCCAGCAGAAAACCCAGAGGGGTGACTGGAGGTAGGCGTTTCTGAGTGATCAGGCAGGAGATTTAGGTTTGCTCCCTCCCATTCCTTGCCTGGTTCATGTATACAGGCTACAGACCCACAATAATCATCCAGACACATTCAGTTGACTTATAGAAGATAAACAGATGTCAGACGCTAGCAGAGCTGACCGACTAGGCCTGCGACGTCATAGCGCCTAACTCCAATTGACGTGTGTTGATGACACCTCGCCCATATAATTGCGCCGGTTGGTGAGTGGAAAGGACCTGGACAGCACACAGAGTCACAGACGGGCCCTTGCTGCCTTAATATCAGAGGACTGCGGCTAGGCTAGGCTGCAAGATCAGTCACTCACTGGTAAATCTTGGCTAGCCTGCTACCTGTTGTGTTCCTCGCGCTGTGGTCAGTCGGTGCATTTGTCACCTCATATCGTTTGACCTAATTCCGGGTCATCGTAAGCAGTGGTTAATTACCCTATTCAGAGTGATCACAACTTAAGCCCAGTTAAAGACGGGGAATCTGAATCTGGGCTCAACTCACGGCAATCTAGGTCAAAGGAGAGACATGAGAGGGCAGGCCAGGGTGGGGAGGAGAGGGGTCTAACTTGTTTGTTTAGTGGGGATAGAAGCCACTGGTCGTAGGCCTATCACTATGAAGTTTCAAACAAACCCGCTGTTGCCATGGACCAATGACTAAAGCCCTTGTCGTGAGTCATAATTGATCGCGGTTGAAGTGCCTAAAGCAAAGAGAAAGCTGTACTGTATTTGGCCTACTATTATACTATGTCTAAGAATTTTTTTAAATTGCTATTATAAGCCAATCCCGGGATACCGGGATCCCGGGATTGGCTCATTTATAATCCCGGAATCCCGGGATTGAGCAAGTGCCCCGGGATTACATTCCCTAGTGGCTAGCCAGGGTCTGGCCCTTGAACCTAGAATGGGCTCCCTGTTGTGCTGCGCCTGGTGCCTAGAGGTCACACCAATTTGTTGATTTTGAACTTTGAAACTGCCTTACTCAACCGTGGTTGGACTGGGAGCGCATCTGAGTAGATATTTTGAAGGTGTGCTATATAAAAAAAACTCGACACATATACATTACACACCTCTTCTAAGCGATTTAATTGACTGGTCACATCAATCACTATGGTAACCAGTTCATGTATTTCCGGTTATGGAGCTAGAATGTACGGTAAGCTACAGTTTAGTCTTATATTTAAAATCATCAAATTCATCGATCATAACAGTGCTTAAAGTGCAAAAAAGAGGTGTATGAATGCCCCTTACATTTTTGTGCTGGAATAACAAGTAGCAGGACGGCATTCACATTTTAAAATAAGTGCCGGAACGCCGCTTATCGCAGCCCATGACAATCTAATCACACTTTAAGTCCTGAAAAATAGTGTCACTTTGTCACTGACCTAAAACTATTTGCAATTAGATCTGATTTATTCTAAATTCCTAAATTAAATCAATTAAAATAAGCAAGGTACCTGATCACCCTAACTCAGTTGCACAGCCTACACATGCACAAAAATATTCCTCTACACAAAAAAATCTTGCAAGATATTCAGAACATATGACGATACAAAACCGAAAATGAAATGTTGTCACCATAATCCAAATTGCAAACCTAGGCCTACTGGCAAATCACATAAGTGCACAGTTCCTAATACACAGCAATTAATTCAACAATGATACTTTTGCAACAATGGAATAATTAATTATGGATCACCGGTACATGTATTCTTCCTATTATGAAATTTCCTAACAAAGTAACACAGAAATGCTGATCAAAATAACTAGATACGGTATCTAGATGTTTAAAAAAGTCAGAAATGTGAGCTTTAAGGATTTTGGAGGGGAAAATGTTTGAGGATCGTATTTGGCTCCAATCCTTGGTGCACCAACATGGAATGCACATAAAAATTTTGCATTGAGGCTCAGAAAAATCCCATAAATAAAGATCACAAGCTTCATGGTAGGATGGATACATGGAGAGATCAGTGGTTATGAAGGAAGGTAGGATTGATACATGATTTGAACGTATGATTCTGATACATGATTCTGATACACAATTGTGACCTAAATGTCATGAAAATTACACATGTCAAAATGTACCAGTTACACACGATGAAGATACTGGCCAGGCTTCCACCTAGTCTTTTTCACAGCTTTGACTGGCTGCCAGGTTGTAGTGACTGCTTCAAATATTCAAATGATTTGTGCACCTGTTCAGAAAGACCAGAACAAGCTTCAGTCTAAACTGTCTTTAACAAAAACATTTCCATCATTTATCAATTAGTCAGTTTGATATGCAGAAAGTGAACAATTGCCACCAAGGAAATTGCATATACATAGTTATCTGTAATTTAACTTACGAGCCACCAAAATGTAATATTGTTGGTGCCTGGCAATGATGCTGTTCTGCATAATAAAATTTCAACTCAATTCACGACAGTGCTGCTTTTCTACCTGCAAATTAGCAAGTTACATAGTAGAAGCACCCATTTAAGATTCATAAAGGACACATAACTAGATACTAAAAACATATATTATTATATATATATATATATAATTATATATATATATATATATATATATATATATATACACATATGCATGAGACAGCTGTTAAGTACTACATAACATTGCATAATGGAAAACCAAGAAATTTATTTACAATTTTGACTGAGCAGAGCTTTAAAAAAAATTACTGAAAGAAATGTACGAGTTTTGTTTACATAGAAGACTAATGGTAACGTACCTGCTTCATTCACCTCCGGCATCAGAGTTATATATATGGGCACTACACATGCTCAGTAACCCTATTTAAAAATGCACTGCAGCACTAAATAAGCCTCTGCAGACAACCCAACCTCTACATTAATCTATAATTCAAAACTTGCAATGCCATACTCAATGTTCAATAACATTATTATACAATTTAAATCAATTAACAGCAGCAGCAATGCTGTGGAACAGGTCTCACCTGTGTCTTGTTGAGCGGTGACTCAGCTGCCCATTTGTACAAATTTTCGTAGACGTTTCCATCATAGCGGCCAAGAATGCTTCCAAGCGCACGGTCATGAAAGTCAAAAGAATCAACAAGAGCCACAGCGTTCGGACGCAATTTTTCGAGCAGAGACAATATACCATTGTCCACAATGTCCAGGTGATGTCCAGTCAAGTACCCATCCTGCAATTAACGAACAGACAAAATATTCACAGGCCTTTAATTAATCAACTGGCAACCAATGAGTAACTAAAACGCACATACAGGACAATGCAAAACGGCTTCAATATTGTAGTAAATATTTTAAAATACAGCATCTGAAACTTGTTTATGTCTGTTTCTGCCTAAACACTGAAAGTGCGTGGGATAAAAAGTGAAATAAACTTCAGCCTACCTGCATGAAGTCAGCTGCGCTGGTTGATATGCCATACAAAGCATAGAGCTGGAACAGGTCAGTCAAAACGGATTTAACATTTCGATCCACAACGTTCGACAAGGCACTCACAAATGTCTGAATGGTATATACATAGGAATGACTCTACAAGAACAAAATGCAACAAAACAAAACAAAATTTACACATCATCATCAAACAAGATAGAGCTCGTTTGCCATTGCAGTTTCTTCTCAATCATTAATTTACTCTAATGTTTCTGGACATTCTACTGCTTGAAGGCAAAGAAGTCTTTGTATGCTCCAATGATAAAAATTTATGCTTGGAACAAGACTGAAATATCAACAACCAAGCTGCATGGCTGATGGAAGAGATTTCATACCAGAATGAACACATACACAGCCACAGAAAAATGAGCACCTATTAGCGACGATACTGGCTTGTTATCAAAGACCTTCGCCACAGTGGACTCCAAAAACCCTGTTCATCGCCACATCTGTTATTTCCCAGTCACATGTATGCAAACACAAATACAACAGATGCATCTTCAGTATATTATAAACACACATTTCTATATGCAATATTTAGTGATAGACACAACATAAATTTTTTAATGGATGTACAATGCACATAGGCCAACAGTATACCAACTGGGAACAACCAATGATATAGAGTGGCCCCTAACCTCAGCAGCCTTGACCAGCATCACTGCTGACATGTTCCAAGCCTCGTAGAGTGGTTTTCCTTGTGCTTGAAGCTGACTGAGCCTTATTCCAGCCTTCTCTATCATTCTACAGAAGGAAGACATGTTGTTAGTTTGAAGAAAACATTCAAAACTATTTATCATACTTTAAAAACAGAAAATTTAAATATGGCAATTTTTTGGAATGACCTCATTTTGTGTATCATCAGCTGAAGCCATCACAAAGACATAAAAATGCTAAAAATCACTCATCACCATTCAACAATTAGTGCGAAACTATCAGATTCCTCTTTCAGAGGATTAAATGAGCTGTTAGTTTACACAGAAAAGTAAACAGTTAAAAAAACAGAAAAAACAAAACAGGCTGAATAAGAAAAACGAGAAATGACACAGTTCTAGTTTCTAAGCAGTAAATTTTAAATTTGTAGCAGAACAACAGAATTAAATAAGTCATACAGCAAAGATGAAGGACATGTCAACAATAGCCTGCATTAAAACAAGATCAGAATCTGGACAACATGAGATGGAACTGATAGACAATACTTTCCATGAACATTGAGTATAAGACATGATAAGTAGCACAGTGATGAGGTGAGATAAAAGAAAGACAGACAGGTAAGAATAGTACACCAGCACACCTGGTCGCTCGGTGTTCATAAGCTTCAAGAAGGCTGTCTATTTGTAGTCGGGAATCAATTGTTGATTTCTGGGCACGCTTCTTAGACAAATAGCTGGCACTTCCTGTCACAGGTGTTCCACTCTGCACCTGCTGAAGCACTTTCATCAGGTATCTGTGCAGAGAATAAACAATCACCATAACTCTTTAAAAGCTGATATGCATCCGAAGAAAGCAAATACACAGATCATACATAATAATTCATTTTAAATGTTTATATTATCCAAGTAAACAATGGTACGCAACAATATAATGCAGCTTAGAAATTGCATATAGAGTGCCCCAAAGTCTCTACAGAGAACCTGAATGCCTGAACCATGCACTCTGACACGCATTCCACTGGATGGCAAGTGCAGGTATGCCTCAAACTGCATGTGCTATATCATTGGTGGAATTTTCATAGAAATATAAAAATCGTCTTGTGGTATGGGCAAACTTTTGGAAAACCTGTTATAATAATTGTGTGAGATGCTTAACAGGGAGCTGTTGACAGTGGCCAGTTGTATTTATATATTTATAACTGGCCGAAAATTATGTAATTTTATCAATTTGTCAATAAATTAATTGTCTATATATGTAAATTCAAAGTTTAGTATAAGTTTTTAGTACTGATCCCTCTAGCAATTTCCAGAGATTTGCAAGTCTGCAAGGTCACACTTGGTTGGCCAACTGGCATTACCAGACAATCTTAGAAAAATCAGACTGTCCTCTTTAGAGATGGGTCTGGGAGATGGTTGAATGGTAATACACAGGCACGAGGGATTAATTCTAGCTTGAAGAGAAAGACACAGCCATGAAAACAAAAGGATCAGCAATCAATACCCGCTAGACTCACAGAGTTGACTCAGTCTTTCATACCTAGAAGGTAACATTGGTAAAATTACCCTCAGAGCAGATGGTCGATTGGTCGTCTTGCAAGCTGCCATAACCATTAAATTGGGACTACTGTTCAAGTTTTCATCATCTCTTATTACTATATATCGTGCACACCTATTACACACACTTGTCAGTCTGAATTAAGATTAAAGTTTAAATAAGGTCAAATAAAGTGCCTTCATGAATTGCTGTGGTCATGTCTGTACTTTGGCTCACAGATTCTTTAACTTAGTCTAGAAGAAATTTCTTAAGAGTTTCTATAGACCAATTAAACCAAACATCTTAGATTACACTAATCCACAACACTTCTACCTCTACCCTGTAGTTCATGCCTGTAGCGGTCAACAAAGCACACATGCCAATCTAGCAGAAGCTACAATCAAAGTCAGGATCAGAGAATACAGTCATACTTATTGGGGCCCCTTTAAAGAAAACGACAGAGCTGTAATATTTAATAATTAATGTAAATTGCCTGCAAAATAAGCAAGCAGCATTCACTCTTTTACGGTAATGTGCACATTCAACTTGCCTTGCCGCTTGTAGGTAAAGTACGGTATTTTCACCCTCAAATGTGGAACCAGGAACTGTAAACATATATATCGTGGGTAGTCCACTGGCCAAGGAGTAGCCATGACCCCCACATGCCAAGCGACACTGCTCAATGCCGGTCATAGCAGCAGAAGTTGACAGCGCTTTCAAACCAGACGATGAAGCATGCAGCTAACAAAACAGCCATTGTCAAACAATAAAACTACATTGTCAACATATCAATTATGACACAGTACAAATAGAGCAGTTATCCTACATCTGTAGTACCCAGTAGTTTCTATCATGATATTTAAAGTCACTTTTAAAAGTCACATTTGTTCAGAACTGCAGGGACTCTACGTCAAGCACCCTCGCAAGGTTACTTAAGGCACTATATAAATGTTCAATTGTTCATCTACATACATATTCAAATAAAGGCAGTGCATTATGCATCATTTTACCATGTTCACTTCATAGAATTTTTTTTACAATAACATTAACTGCATAATTCAAACGAACATCAACAAGATCCAAATACCAAATGCAACAGCATTAAAAGACTAGTAAAAAAACAGACCTGGAGTACTTCCAAGTTTGCAAATCCATGGAATAATCATAATTGACAAGTGCACAAAACAAAAGCATAATTCATATCCAGAGCATTTGTATTTCAACATCAAAACAGCAATACAACAAAGAATGATTTCCTTAGAAGAATTTAAGACGCACCTCAGGTAGTGATTTTAGGTTTCCTGATAGGATCTCCTGAGTCAGTTGAAGATAATCCTTCATCATTCGAAGTCCTGTGAACCGGAGAGCGTATGCAGTTGCCAACCACGGTAGGAGTTTGTACTGCTGTGTCTGAAAGTCCAAAATTTGTGGTTCTGCATCACTACCAAAACATAAAACAAAATCGCATTTACCTCTAAAATGTTCAAACATTTTCAAAAATGGAGTCTATGCGACCACATTTATACATACAAATTATATGTCATAAAAGTAGTCATCCAGAATGCACTTCTTTTTTAACAAGTTTGTCTCCAGTTGACATTGCCTGACTTCTTATCTGAATCTAGGGTTCAAACAAAGTAAAAATTGAAAGAGCTCCTGTTGCAACATTCAGCGGGGTGCCGTTTATGCACTTAAGCTAAAAGATCTTTGAACCTCTGTATCATACCTCTGAAAATGTAAAATTATAGTACCGGTAGCTATAACTGAGAGATCACTTTACATACACACAAGAATTACTAAAGGGTATCTAACAAAGAATGAAACCATTTATAGATTTGTAACAGGTATAAAACATACACAAATACAATTATACATATCCACATATTAGCTTACCGAAAATATATAATACACCCACACAACCTTTATCATAATATATTAATAATATAAAGCCGTTATCACTATGTAGTCTATACAACTACCAGACAAATTACATATACACAAATATGCAACTTGATCAAGTGCAACCACTAAAAGGCATCTAACAAACCCAGGTTTTAATTCGGATTGTCGCCGAACACAGCTGTAGCGAATTGCAATTGTAACGGCCTTAGCAAGACCTTTTCCAGCCAGACCGCCCACGATACCAGCACGGGTGTAGACCATCGCACCATACGTCATCTTACTGTCACTGGAAGGGGATTTCACAAATCTTCCATCTTTCTCTACCTGTCCCCAACATATAATTTAAATCAGTTGCAATCTTTCAAACTCTTCTCCATATCTTAGTCATTCCAACCAAGCATCATAAATCGGTGACTATACTATCCGCAGTCACAGCACAAATGGCAAAACTTGGTTACACCAGCAAAAGTAGGCCTAATTACCGGTACTTGGTAAGATGCACGATGGACCTAGGAGAGATCTTTCAGCAGATGGATTTCTCAAGCTTAAGAACAAACATAACTGCAAAAGTTGAGCAACAAAATATCTGTTCCTATCTCTCAGTTTTATCCTTAAATGACAAGCTGCATTTGTTGTCCAGTCACTTTTAGGGTTAAGTCGCTTCTCATTTACTCAACTGAGGGATGGCAAATTGATGTGAGGTCTCCCATATGAAATGGCATCATCTTCTACATAGGCAATTAAGCATAAGACATTTTAAATAGGCAATTAAGCATAAGACATTTTAAATAGGCAATTAGGCATAAGACATTTTCTCAAGTCTAAACACACCATATTTTTCTCCTGCTCCGCTGCTCAAAGATTTCAATCAATAAACCTACCTTCGCGTTTCTCATGACCATATTTTCTCGAGGAATTCGAACGTGGTTGAAGCGCAGGAATCCATTGTCCATTGTCTCGTAACCGAATTTCGGCCCAATGTCTCCAACAGTGACACCTGAATCAAACACAAACTTCTCAGCATTTAAAATCTATTACCAAGCATGCATAGTGGCATTAATCACACACAAACAGACATTGTGCTAAAATGCATAGCAACAATAAATACAAATATAACAATAACTATATTGCATCATGTGGCACAAACTAACAGCAGTTAAGACAAAAACATTCGTTGATTCATAAGGAGCAATGGTAGAGATACAATTAAGGGAGCAGAGTCCCACTGACAGAAAAAACTGGCAACTGTATGATTACAATTACCAAGGACACAAGGTCTCAACTCATTAAAAAAAATTAAAAGCTGAAACACATCAATAGCAGTCTAGTGAAGAGGCACACACTGTAGCTTTTAATCCAACAGTTCTAACTTTGAGTCTGCTGATCGGACTCTGTGAAATGAACCTGAAGCAATTGTGCATGCACACATGTCCAGCATCACATATTCATATTTACTGATTCTACACGCATAATAAGTGCAATAATTAAATAAGGTATTTTCGTTATAGTGCTGGTGGCCGTTTGTTATCAGATATTATTGACATCCAGTGTCCGTGATTTTGGTATCACCCTCTGTCATTCTTTGAGCACCTCTTGCAATTGATGCGTCCCTCTTACTATCACCTGAGGTGCCTGAGAGTTATCAGAAAATTCATTTCCTCTTCTGTCCTTACAACCATTGTTCATGCTTTTATCTGCTGTCAAATCGACTACTGCAACTCACAATTTGCTGGGTTTACCAAGGTTCGCTTATCCTCCATTCAGAGAGTTATGAACTCGGCAGCCAGGGTCATTGCCTGTATACCTCGCTACTCCCACATTCCATGACTGCTATTCAACACTGGCTTCCTGTTGCCTCTCGTATCCAATCACGCTACTGCTCCTAGTCTCAAGAACTCAGAATGGACAAGCTCTTAAATACCTTTGTGACTTGACACACAAATCCTTCTCCACAGTCTCTTTTTTGCCCTCTCCGGTCTGCTGATCGACTTGATCTCCTAGTTCCCCAGGCAAGGACTACCATTGCAAAACACCATGCCTATTCCACTGTAGGCCTTCCTATGTGGAATGACCTCCCCCCTCTACCCGTAGTAACATCATATTGGTGTCATCTTCAGCCCTTTGCTGCTTGAAGTCTTTCTTACTTCCTCGGGGATGTCATGCTGAGAGCGCCTCTGAACAGCTAGTACTGCACGAGGTGTTTTATAAATTCTCATACACAATACAATACAATAATTGATAACCACAATCCAACTGACCTGGAAGTGGTTCATGAGTTTTGAGGTCACGCAGTGGAACGATAAATGGTTGAACGCCATGACACTTTCCCTGAGTGTACAACTGCGCTATAACCAGAGCATGGTTGGCAGTTTTTCCAACTGTAAGGGAAAACATACTAAAATTATTACAAAATCATCACTAACAGATCCAAGACTCCACAATGACTCCTCAATGAACATCATCCTGCATTGATGACTGAGATCACTTTCACCATCATCACTGTCATCACTACCATCACCAAACTGGCATAAACACATTCAATTTGGTAGCACTCAAGATGGTTCTCTTCCACCTTGCCTCAATCAGAAGCACCTTTGAGCAAAAATCTAGAAAGGATGCAATATATATAATTCGATTGATTTATTGATTGGTTACATTACAACACCGGCCACATATGATGCACACACTTACGTCCACCAGGCCAGAACTTTGTCGAAGTTAAAGTTGGCGAATGAACGACAAATTCCTCAGTACTACGGTCGTATGTTGCTGTTGTTTCCAAACCACGCACATGTGTACCTTAACGTAATGAAACTGCTATTTAAGTATATACACAAGACATGTATTCATATACCATATATAATCACACAGAAAAGAAACAGCCTAAAACCAATTCCTTGATTTAGTCATGATTATATCAATCATTAAAATAGTACACTTTGGCAACAACATCAGCTGAAAAGCGTATGGTCGTATATGAATATATATTTACATACCATAAATATGTTGTATGTATGATGACTATCACCTAAAAATAATAAATTCACTTTCATTCAAACAGCATGTTTTTATTTATCTAGTCAACTGCACTGAAGCCATGATTAGATATGCTCATTTCTACTCGAGTGCACTAACAGCACAGGTTGGTTAAAAAAATTTAAATATCATTCTGTCCTGTCCGGATTTTAAATTCCATACTTTGGTTTGACAATTCAGCACACTAACAAGTAGATTAACAAGTATCCACCTTTCAATCCATAAAAAAAAGGCATCACTTTCAGACAATGATTGCTATGAACAATTTAAAGGCTGACCATGTCCCAATTCTGTCTGAGCGTAGGTTGAAATTAGCTCCAATTTTCTTGCCATAGGCAGCCATTTTGCTTTCTGTTCTTCGGTTGTTTGTTCCTCAACAACATTGAGGAACATTCCAAGATGAAGACCCAAAGGAAATGGAATATTTGGAAATACGATGCTGCAATAATTGAAAGCCACAGGGTACTTAATCATTCACAGACAAGTGCAGGCCCGAAAAATAACTAATATAAAAGTCTACATTCATTGTTTCTTTGTTGACTATATTATAATGTACTTAAATATTGAGGTGAAGAAAATGGCTTACTAATTTGTTAGGCTATCTCCAACGCTGCATACACTCTATGGGTCCCATTCATTCATTACGTAGATTTATATAGCACCGCCTCAAGGTTGCTACACAGAAGCACACCAACCCAACCCTCACAAACACAGAAGGAGACAGAGAGGGATGGGTAACAGGAAACAAAACACACGGAGAATAGGAACGGAAGGCAGTGGCATGAGAATCCATAACCTCGATGGTATGCTTCAATGTTGCAGATGTACAATAAAAATCAAAGAGCCTACTGAAGTTAAAAGTTTTCCATTATTGTTTAATGCAAAAACAGTGTAAAGTTTCTGCCACTAGAAGTTACCGGTATATGACAAAACCAATACTTCTTCACGGAAAACTAAATTGCGTAGTCAGCCGTTGCAAAAGCTCCTTACTTACCTTGCCAAATAATTTAACTCCTCAGCGTTGGCATTTGGCAATTCTCGCATCTTCTGTGCAAAGTGACTGCACTGTTGAATGACTCTATCATATTTCTGATTACGATCCATAAAGTGATAATCTGGCCAGTCAAATTTTCTGTCCTGCAGAACCATGTGCTCTAAAACAAAAAGGTGTTAGATAAGCAAAACACATACAACTGATCGATATCACTAGAGTTTGGGTGGTATTGTAGACCTACAACGCTACAAGCAGTTATCTTGAAGGAGTGACGAATAAGTCCTCTGAATGAATGAATGAATGAATGAATGAAAAAGTGAGCCCAACCAACACCAACATGGCCACCTGATGTAACTGAAGATAACCTTGAGGCACGTGTAACAAAGTCACCAAAAACAGTGTCGAGTGGTAACTACGCAGGTACAAAGAACAGAAAGACGTGGGCTATGATACCCACTACCCCCATAAGGTTCCAAGCCTTCCACTCCCTGATGGCGATGTTTAAATAAACAGCAGTAGGATGAATAAGCACCTAATACGATGCCATACAGTTATAATATCGACAGTTGTTCAACTTGATTCTTACCATGTTTCTGCGTGCTTCTTGCAATCATACTGCAGTTAAATGATTATTATTAATTTATTATTATTATTATCATTGTTATTATTGCTATTATTATAATCATTATTATTATGATTATCAGCAGCAGCAGCAGTAGCAGCAGTAGCAGTAGTAGTAGGTGAGGACTCTGAGGAGTGACATGCCTTTAAGCAAATTAGCATCCAAATACTTTTGATTGGCTTATATAAGCCATTACGACGATTTTCAGCTTTCATGGGTTGCTCTCGCATACAGATTTCTGCAGGGGGGCGGGGCGATCAAGCCAGATTCGCATAACGCTATTGTTTTATACAAAATCTAATTCAAGCTTAGAGATATCCTTCAAATCACATTACATATCAAGATGTACTATCCTCCAAGCACAATTTTATTACCAATTTCTCTTCTTCGTTTAGTTTTCTGTTTTCCATCATCCAAGACGTTGGTCAGAACTTCCTGATCAAAAGTTGCCTTTCTCCTCTCTGTTGATAAATCTGGGTTGACATTCGCCGTTTCGTACCTCGCCATAATCAGATGCTACAGTGTTACAAACTTCTGCAACAAAAGTGCACAAGCATCAACTGCAAATGTTATGAAAGTGATGTTTATTCTACTTTAGAGGTCGAGGTATAACCAGATAACTGCAGACCCATTTCTTACGAACCTGTGCAATCGTCCAAGGTGCAAGACATGCGTGTTGAATGATTCCAAAGTCCGCAAAACTAGAACGCATTCGAAGATCATAAAATTATCAATTTACAATCCTCGTAAGCAGCCAATTATTATTATCAAGACTGAAAATAAGACTCAAAATGCAAACCAACTACAGAATTACAACTAAGTTCATTTTGCAGTTTCTTATAGCATTGAGAGGGTCTCGCAACCTTTATTTAGATTTAGCACAGCCTACGACAGCACGCTACATTTATGTTGACACAACACGTCGCCAGTGTTGCCACTGAGGTTTCTGAAATAAACCCAGATTTTCTTCACAAAAACCCCCAGAAAAACCCAGACTATTCATATAAGCTATTTAGACCCTCTTTGCTCAAATTAAGCTGGTTTTTCGCTTGTTCGCATGAGGATTAACACAATGTTCGTCAAAAGAGTCGAATAAAATGTAATTACAACTTTAAAAGTATCAATTGTCAAAGTTGTCAGAGACTCGGGATCCATACTGACAATAAGCTTAATCGATATATTCGTGTGCGCATGCGCAGCGGGTCGAGTCTACCAGAATTGTAACCTAAGCACATAACACACGTGGCTTAAGTTTACAAAGTTTTAAAGTTGTCCGAGGTTTCCAGACAAATTTTCTTAATAGACAACAATCCAACGTTGTAAACACCTAGAACATTAATAATCTGCAACAACTTGGCTATTATACCACTATAGCAGGGGTCTCAAACACGCGGCCCGCGGGCCGCATGCGGCCCGTGGACCCGATTAATGCGGCCCGCGACAGCCACCTGGATTTTGGTCTTGTAAGGAAAGAATTCAGTTAAAAACCGATTTTGCAGTTCTAATGCGATTTGAACCAGAGTTCAAACTAGTTTCTACTCCTTTTGCTGTAGACATTGAATCTGCAACAGCAGATATTGAGAAGAAGTTAGTGAACCTTCAATGCATGGATATCATGTTGCACAAGAAGTGGCTTATAGGCTACAACGAAGTAACTGTAGGCCTACAGTTGTTATTCCGGAATTCCGCGCATTTCTACCACAAGACGAATTCTCAAATCTGCGCGCATGCATAGTGACAATGTTTGGTGGTAGGCCTGCATATACATGTATACACGTGCACAGTCATATGAGCAGTTTTTCATTAATGAAGAATTGTAAATTTCAAAGAAAGGCACGCCTTACAGGTAGCCCACAGGCGAATATTTGTAAGCTGTAAAGGCCTATACGCCTACTCCGATTGGTCGCATATCAGAAGACCAAACATTAATGCTCTCGTAGTTGAAAAACGTCAGACGAGTAGCGTTAATCACACTTGTGCAATACCTCTGAGACTATACTTATTATAATACTTTGGTATACTGTAAACTCTTACTAAAATAATGTGCTTTTGATGCACTTCATATCATTGTGGCTCTGGCATGTAGCACTACAATAATATAGTTACACTGAAAATATAATATTATTTAAATTTTAAATGATATACTATGGGCTAATTTCTATATTTATAGCCTATAGTTTCACGTGCATGACATATTTGTATGCTGCGGCCCGCCAACCATTGTAAATTACCAAATGTGGCCCACATGATGACTTGAGTTTGAGACCCCTGCACTATAGGATTGAGTCAATTGACCTGACCTACAGTGTATAACTGCATAATTACGCATGTTGTAGATGTAATACGGCTTTACAAGGAAAGAGACGCGTGATCTGACCTATTTTGAAATGTCAAAATGGTTTATTTCTGTGCAGAACTATTCTTCAGGTTACAAATTATTTGTGAATTGACAATATGAGATCTTGATTGTGGAGTTTAAACTTAAAATTAGTCAAAATGGTTTATTTAAATTATGTATCACAACCGTTTTTACATTGAATTTCACAGAATAGTCATGTGTTGTAAGTACAAAATGTCAACTCACCAAAATAAACCCAGATCTTGCCCAAAAAACCCCAGAAACCCAGACGAAGGCCAAAAAACCAGATCTAGTGGAAAAAACCCAGCTGTGGCATCACTGCACGTCGCGCTCTAGCGAGTGTAGATAAGGTAACCTATTTGAAATTTTTTAGGTGTCATTTTTTATACATACTATTTGCAAATCGATTCCTTGAGCGTTTAATAGCACATGTTTGTGTTGATTGTATCATAGCAAAATCACTTAGGCCTATAGATGGCCTAAGTTGCATAATTTACAGCCTCTGATCATGAGATCACATATAGGCCTATATGCTACACACTCCCGCCACAATGTAGATTCATTCTTTCATTCGTTCATTCATTGTAGCCTATGGACTTATAATCACAGTGTAAAAATCTACTCAGTGACACTGAACTGCACTCCAAGTCCTGCCACATATAGCCTAGGCCTAGCTAGAGCCAGGGCTTAAAGTGTGCCTGGACGGTCATGGACGGCGTCCATGCACTTGTTTTAAAATCTGAACGCCGTCCAGCCACTTATTGGCGAGGACAGACTGGAAAGATAAAGGGCGTCCAGGCACTTCTTTTGGAGGGGTAGGCTAAGGCAGTGGTTCTCAAACTTCTGCAGGCCACGAACCGGCAATAATTTTTTGCTAAAGCTCGCGGACCACTATGCCTCGCGAACCACTAACTGAAATGGCGAGCGCAAAAAAGCGACCTATAAATTATTATAACACAAAGACTATTAGAAGGCTATTTATAATTATAGCGGTTTGTTTCAATAATTAAAACATAGGCTATCCCTATATAAAATAGCATTTTACTTATTTCTAAATTTAATTCTCATTTAATTGCAAATTTAAAAGTTAACTCAGAGTTTAGTTCAAACGTCCCAGATAGGCCTAGATGAGGATAGAAATCCTTTACTAGAAACTTCTGAGAGTGAGGAGATCGATTGCTCAGTAGCGCCACCTATTGTAGTGGAAAGGCTCCTGAATATTATTGAACTAAGTCAGAAGCGATATGCGGAATTGGAAGATAATACTGAGAGAGTATTAGTGCAGCAGTCTAGACAGATAAGACGGCTAGGGGATAGGATAAAAGAGCTCACTTTAGGTATTTCGCCTGACAAACCTGTTGTGTGGGAGTCGAATCCTAACGAGTACCGGAATATTGGTGCTGTTGCTTCCCTAACGGGAGCCGCTGCATATGTCCTGACTTGGCCCTGGTAGAAGTGAGAGAAGGACGGAAATACCCTACGACAGCGAGCTATGGTGGAACCGAGTCCCTGTTGAGCCGAGCAAGCCCCTTTAACTATGATACCTCTGAACCATTAGGCCATATAGGTTTAAGCCCACACAACAGTGCGGAGGCGTTCACGGGGGGTCACTGAGGCTGTTTATCCCTCGGCCCTGGTAAGTGATAGTGAGTTGGGAGGTAGCCAGACACGTGACTCCTTGCGGGAAAGGGGGTCCGTAACACTAATATTCCAGGGGCAAGTGCACCTCTTGCCCCATGTGCGGGCCCCATATGAGTTTGCATTACCTAAATGGACCTAGGGGGTCATCCATAAAGTATGTCACGCTATTTTTGACCATATTTCACCCCCCCCCTGTCACAAATCTCGGACCCCCCCCTAAGTACGTCACACTTTCGAACAAATTTTTCCCTTAATTAACACCTAATTAAAATTTAATCTAAAAAATCTAAAACACACTTCACTATTAAACTGTATTAAAATATAAAATCTCCACTTAACAGAACTATCACATTATTAAAATGACTTCAATAGTAGAATAGTTAATTGTCAACAGTTGTCACAGTTATTAACTCAAGCAGTAACTCAATCTAGATTGAATATGAAAACAAAAATTGCAGAAATTAGACTAGTACAGAATTATATAATAATTCCGGTAAATATTTAAATTCTGAATTTGTAAGTGACATTATTAATTATAAATGCAGCGGCCAACATAGAAACAACTTCCGGCTTCACGAAAGCAAGGGTATACATCAAAACAAGGATTCGCAACAGCATTATTACTAGTGCTCCTAGCGAGAGGAATCGTTAACAACACATTCAGGAGATTTATACGCATTTCATGCTAAGTATTTTGACATATTAAACTAATTCAAATGTTTCACAAACGTTCTGAAAATTATTTTTAAAGCTATTAAATTTTACAAAAAAATTAAAAATTAATTAAAAATAAAATATATAAAAAAAGTGTGACGTCACACATGGCCTGACCCCCCTGTCACAAACTGTCACACTTCCTTCAACCCCTCCCCCCCCCCGGAGCGTGACATACTTTATGGATGACCCCTAGGCCTATATGGTAGGCCCATGGCCAATGCCGTATTGAGAGGAAATAAACTCTGTAAATTTTTGTTTGGGAACCCGCTGCTGCCTTGGGCCCCGCAAATCCTAGGGCCGGGCCTGGAACGATGATTGTGCTACACTTCTTAATGGTGAACTCAAGAACGAACTAATGGCATTTAGTGCCTTTTTCCATCCAGCTACACAATTAATTAAAATGTAATTACAGAGCTGTCTGTTCAGTTAGTAGTTAAGTTTAATTAAGATTAGGCCTACTGCATGACTTGTAAATGTAAAGCGCAGTGTGTTTACAGGCGCTCAATTAAAGAAAAGATTATTATTATTTATTATTATTAAAATGTATGTATCCTACCCAGCGTTGCCGCTCCTTGGGTTTTTTCACAAGATCTTGGGTTTTTCGATCCGAACTTGGGAAATGGGGTTTTTTCGGGATGAACTTGGGCTTTTTGCTTGGGTTTTTTCGACGGAAAAAATCGATTTGTTTACATTTTTGAGAAATTGTCGACATTTTCGGGAATTTTTTGACATTTTCTGGAAATTTTTGACATTTTTTACGATTTGGGCCGGGATGACTAAAAAAAGGGGTCAATTTGCGAACATTTTCGAAAGATGAGATTTTCGGACAGAATATTCTGGATATTTTCTAAAGATTTGAGATTTTCGGACGGGAAATTCAGAAAATTCTGGACATTTTCGAGAGATTTGCCGAACTTGGGTTTTCTTGGGATTTTTCGGCCCTCCAACTTGTGGTTTTTCATTTTTTAGAGTGGCAACGCTGATCCGCCTCTGGGCTATGTTGAGATGTCGAAACCGTTTAATCGCAGTGGTTCTACACACACCAGCGTCTAATCATTTAGGTTTTCACCTAAGAAGTCTGAAAAGCCGCCTTGAGAAAAAATCTAGATCCTGAAAAAACCTATAAACCTGGACAAAACCGAAAAACCTAGATCGACGTGGAAAAAGCTATGAGTGGCATCCCTGTTCAGCTGCTTGCAGCTAAAATTATGTTAACCCAAGGTCTCCACCGATTTGTTCATTAGTCTACGTTCACTTATGCCTATGCAATAAACGCAATGATGCCTTAATGACGTCACTTTCTGTTGTAGTAGGTTGGCATGACGTTCTTCGACAGACGTGTATTGAAAACGTTTGTCTCGAGTCTTAACTGTTTTTGACAGAAAGAGTCGCTCAAACGGCCAGATTGACGCTCGCCTCCGCAAGTGTCGCTGTTTAGAGGTCGCAACGACGCCACATAAATTTCAGACATCTAGGCAATGTAATTGGCATATACAAATAGGCCTAGCTAATTTTCAAGTCGTGGCCTTTTACGGTGACTCATTTTTGTTATCAAATTGCAGTTGCTGTTTTTACCACGCACATCGTTTTATCAGACAGTAACGAATCATAGTGCCCCTATTGTTTCTTAGTTGCGTCCAATGGCAACTACAGGACATTCCAGAAATGTGAATATAATATTGGCCTAAACACTGGTTTCATCAATACAATTATTCAGCAGTTTCTTTGTGATCGTGTGCAAATTACAATAATTATATGAAACAATTATAAGAATATATATATATATAGCATAGTTATTAAAAACACAAAACAAACTTAGGCTTGCAAAAGGGCGACAAGGTAATGCACATTTTGGCACAACAAAGATCACTGATCTTTCTTGTGTGCATTTCCATCTAAAGGATCCATGTTGACAGAGCCCACAAACCTGTAACTTTGCTTTACATGGAACAAGGGGCGAGAATCTAAGGCTACCTGTTCTTCTAACAGAACGCGTCGAAGTTACTGGCCTACAAATTACATACATCCCAGCCGGGTTACGAGCCCTGGCACTGGGATCGGCTGGCTTTTTTTCCGTCAGGCAACTCCTTTCCCTAACTCTCAATGCTCTAACTGTTCAACATCGTCAATAACTGTCTAGCTAACAAGCAGCGAAAACACAAGCGCTGCGGGTTATACAAGGGCAAATGTAGGTGTAAATCAACGTGTGGCGCTGTGGTCGATAGTAAATTATAGCTAACGCGATCAGGAGGGGTTCCAGTCTCGCCAAGACAGTAGGCCTATATAGGACCATGAGCAAATCCTTAGCTCACAGTGGCTCTTTAGTTTGCACCATTGTGTTCGGTCGATGGTCGTGTTTATACTTAGATTTATACGTGCACACACACCCACACACCCACACGCACGCACACACACACACACATATATATATGTATGTATATATGTATGTATATATATGTTTAGCCTATAAGTTAAGGCTAAACATGTTTATGCATAAACACACACACAAACACGGACTTTGCATGTGCTATATATATGCTGGCGGAAATGACTGCAGGCTATAGGCTACAGTTAAAAGCGAAGTTCATAGATCTAAAGAGTAGTTGCCTAATAGCCGGGATCATAGATTGAGTATTCGTGACTTTTGGGTTTAATATTCGTAAATATTCGTGAATATTAAGATTTTTAATATTCGTAAATATTCGTTAACGATTTAAAGTGAGCCATCGAAACCGCAATGGCACCCGGTAAAGCAGTTTACCTTTATGGATGTCTCTATATACGACATTCACTCGCATTCAGGGCAAGGCTGAATTAAAATATGCAATGTGCTTAATGTGCTGAGAGCGGGATAATTTTTGCTTATAATCTGGCACTATTATTTCCTGCGTTGGCATTTATATTTACTCATCCAGCTACACCGATATAAAACAACTTTACCAATTTGCAGTTACTATTATAGGCAGTTAAAAGTTTATTTCTAATTTAGCCTATATAACCTACTATTGCTGCTACTTGGCAACTGGCATCGGTGGCTCTGCCTCTTTCAGTTGGAGAGGATGGCCAGAAGTCAGACAAAGTGATTTCATTACATGTAATAAGTAGCGAATGTGATATGAATGCCGCATGGCCACATTAGCCAGACCCAGCAGAGACCTTGAAGTTTTTAATAATAAATCTATTAAAGTCAATTGTCACTTATACTGATACAGGTCTAAATGCGTAGGCTAACTCAATTTTGTACAATTCGTTCAGTAAAAGTCAAACATTTTCATAAATAACGAAATGAATTAAGAATAAAGAATTTCTTGAAAGAACAAGAATAAAAATTTCTTGAAATAACATAATATTTTACGAATATAATATTCGTTGGCAGTTTTAATATTCGTTAATATTCGTGAATATTCGAAAATCTTAATATTCGTAATATGCGAATACTCAATCTATGGCCGGGATCAAAACAGTATGTCTGTTTGTCTGTGTGCGTATGTCTGTGTGTCTGTGCGTGTGTCTGTGTGCTCTCACGTCATTTTCTAGATTCGCGTAGAAGCTTGTAGAAAACGTGTGCTTCTTTAGCTGTGTGGCTGTCTGTCTGGCTATCTGTGTATTATACCTAGGTCATAGACCTGGTATCTTCTCGTTCTTTGTGGAAGTCTCTGGAACACTCGATAATTACTTAACCCTACCTGTGTACGGCTCTGTCCTTCTGCCTGCGCCTCTGCATACATATAGCATTAACAATGTAGTAATGGCACGAACCTTCCAGAAAAATCCACATAGATTTCCATTTCTATCACTATACATTGAGTGCATTGACTGCATTGAGTGAGGCGACAAACTATAATTACGCACGGCGCTCACTGTTTAACCAATTCAGAATTTTCATGATTTCGTCGCTCTGAGCAGTGTCGCTTCTTTTGTAAAAAAAACCCTCTGTACAGACAGGCTTGTTTGCGTTAGCTCATCTTTGAAATGCATCAAACACATTGTTTTTATTTCAAATTTTATATTATTTTAGAAAGTTTACTAATCTACATCTAGCATTGCTTGATCAGCGTTTACTTAGCTATCGCTCACCATAATTAGCCTATAATAGATTAACAGAAAATAAGCACGAAACCATACTGTGACGAAACTGACTGCAATAGACGTAGGAAATTCAGAATGAATTTAAATTGTTTCAATGCGACATATGGATGAACATAAAACGCTTGCAATAATTTAATAAAATTAAATATTGATACAGAAATTTTGATAAATCTTGGGCAACTATTTGAATAATTTCACAAATATAAATTTATAATTACAATTTAATTTAACTCCGTTCCACGGACCGGTACTCAGTACTCCGCGGACCGGCACCGGTCCGCGGACCACCACTGTGAGAACCACTGGGCTAAGGGGCGTCCAGGCACTTATTTTTCCACACTTTAGGCACTGGCTAGAGCACTAATTTCAGATTAACGACACTGTGTGATAACATAGATAAAGCTACACTTTAGGCCTATTACAGTAGGCCTATAAATAGGCTAACTAATTGTTATCTATACTGTGGACCTATGTAGGACTATTCTAAGCTTCTGCACAAACCGAAAAGACCTCCCTCTGAAATACTTGGGTGCATGGTTGCGCGCATAATTTTACTTAACTATGGACAACCTGTTAACCTACATGTTAACGACACTGCCATATCAGATAATTAGTGTCGCCCTCCTCCTTTATCCAGACTTGTAGGCCTAACTGGCACTGGCAGATAGTGACGTAGCCAGGAATTTATGATGGGGAGGGGGTTTTATGGCCTGGCCGGATGCCCTTTCTGACACCAACCCAATAGTTTTACAGTAGGCCTAAATAAAAAGGGAATTAAGTAACAAAGGGAATAAAGAAAGAAAAATAATTGTTACTACAAGCAATTGTTTTGTTTTTTCTTATTTAAGTGGATAAATAACCTTTAAAAAAGCTTTTCCTAGGTCAATGGGGGTTTAACCCCCGAAACCCCTTGTCTACGCCATTGCTGGCAGAGAACAACCAGTGGTGGAGTTATTGATGCACATAAGTGCCAAGGACATTTTATTCACCGTGGCAAATGATACTGACTAATGACATGATACTTATAAAATTACAATAACATAATTATATGGACTCAATTCAGGTAGGTCTAAACCAGAAAATCCCATTTACCCCATCCTAAAAACGTGAGTTGACCTCTGGGACCAGTGTCTAATCTAGTCCTCCTCCACTGGGGCATTCAGGTTTCTGGGGGGTGACAATTGAGCGTCCGAAACACGCTGGTGAGGCGGGAAGTGCTGAGACCGGGATGGGAGGGGTATGGAAAGGGGATGTGCCCCTCCCAATAAAAAACTATTGAATTCTTACATTGTAATGGCAGCATTTCAAGGTGTCATCTTAACAAAATAGCTGTACTTTTTCAGTGCTTATAAGAGGGCCTAAGACTTCAATAAATAGGCCTATGCGCAATACTTAAAAAATTATTTGTTGGAAGTGTCCACACTGTAATGGTAGGCCTACTCTTTGAAGATGTCATTTTAGCAAAATAACTCCATTATTTCAGAAGGCCCTATTGATAAAGTGTTTGTTCACCAACAGCAAGAATGAAAGAGACAAAGATGTTATCATGTTTGATCAAGCCATTAACTGTGTCTCATTGGAAGAGGACTTTTGTTCTCTCTAGCTCAACATCTGATTGCAGTCTTTATACTAGTAATTCACACGTGGTGTAATTCGATGCAACCAGGTCAAACACCGGGACCTTTTTCTGTGTCCCTTTTTTGGTTACATGAAGTTTTGGTTTTGCAGTTTAACACAAAACTTCATGGTAATCCTTTACATAATTATTTACATCGAAAGAAATGAGCAGGCTGTTCTTTACTCCGATTGAACCTGTGAATAGTTATACAATAGTTGATATACAAATGTAAACAAACATCAAAAGCAACAGTCACTCAAAGTACTCTATTGAAATTACAGTGATGACATCCTGATAATTATTAGATGTTTGCTTCACTGAAACCTAAGGTTGTATGAATCGCTACGATTCGCTAGGAGACTCGTTCCTTGTTTCAAGGTTTTGTCAATATGATATGCATTGAAGACTTCATGCAAAGCAGTTGTTGAGAAGATGACCAGAATGTCTTCAGAGTGAGATTACGCAGAACTGCAAGCGATCGCTTTGGAAGAAACTTCCGGATTCGGATGCACTGAAATCCTTTGCAGAGCTGCATGGTTCGTATTGGCACGAGCCACTCTTGAAGGAATATCATCAGGATTCATTGAAACAGGTCGATATAAAGAATAAATGACTTGCTATTATTCACGCTTACTACCACATGTCCATTGTCCATTACATGCTTGAAAATTTCACCTATTTTAAGTAATATTCGCCATCTGCGTACAATCCTTCAGTGGCTGAAGGTTTGCAGAAATGAATATGTGATTCTATATGTGGTATATAATTGACATGTGTTATTTTCATGACATAGAGGTCACCTCTATGTCATGAAAATAACACATGTCAATTATATACCAGTTACACACGTTAAAGACACTGGCAAGGCTTTCACGTAGGCTTTTTCACAGTTTAGACTGGCTGCCAGGTTGCAGTGTTTGCTTCAAATATTCAAATGATTTGTGGACCTGTTAAGAAAGAACAGAACAAGCTTAAGTTTAAAACTGTCTTTAACAAACACATTAATTTATGATATTCAAGAATTCATCAAAACGTGCCATCAAAGCATAAGAAATTGCATATGTTCTGTAATCTAACGTTTTCAGCAAAACATTTTTTAACATTGTTGGCGATACTGTTCTGCATAGCATCATGTAATTTCAATCCATGGAACTGCTTCTTTGCCCAGCCAACTATACCCATGTAGATAGTACAAGCATCCTCATGAGATTTATACAAAGGCGATTGAGGAATAACCAGACTCATATGAACATCCACATACATAAAACAGATACTAAGCATTGCATTACAAAACATTATCAAAAACCGAGTAATTATAATTCAATTTTGATTCAGTAAAACCTGCCTTAAAGCAATTATGAGTTTTGTTTATATACGAGTCTAATGTATGAGTTTTGTTTATATATGAGTCTAATGGTAACGTACCTGCCTATTTAAAAATGCATTACAAAAGGCCTCTATTTGTCTACAATGCCTCCACTTTATTCACCTATAAATCAAAATGCCTGGCATCTTACAAATGTTCAGCAACGTTATTATACAATTTTAAGCAATCAACATAACAGCAGCAGCAACTGCTGTGGAACATCACTGGTCTCACCTGTGTTTTGTTGAGCGGAGAGTCAGCTGCCCATTTGTACAAATTTTCGTAAACGTTTCCATCATAGCGGCCGAGAATACTTCCCAGGTGACGGTCGTGAAAGTCAAAAGCATCAACAAGAGCCACAGCGTTCGGACGCAATTTTTCGAGGAGAGACAATATGCCATTGTCCACAATGTCCAGGTCATTTCCAGTCAAGTACCCATCCTGCAATTCACAAACAGACAAATTATTCAGAGCTGTCAACAAATCAAATTGGAACTACTGGGGTCCAATCAGCACAGAACGTACCTCATAAAAGACTGTCAGCACACCATTGGAAAATGTGAATGTTGCAGTTTATTTTACACTACAACATAATTATGGAAATTGTTTCTGTCAGCTTTTGCTTGAAAACTGAAAGCATTTAGGATGAAAAGTGAAATAAACTTCAGCCAACCTGCATGAAGTCAGCTGCACTGGTTGATATGCCATACAAAGCATAAAGCTGGAACAGGTCAGTCAAAACGGCTCTAACATTTCGATCCACAACGTTCGACAAGGAACTCACAAATGTCTCAATGGTATAAACAGAGGAATGACACTGCAATAACAGAATGAAAAAATAACAAATCCACATTGTATCAGAAAACAATCATCAAGCAAGGCTCAATGAACTTGCTTGCCATTGATGCGTCCTCCCCCTTCATTAGTTTACTATTTAAGGCTTTCGTGCCTTCTACTGCTTGAAGACAGAGAAGTAGTCGTATGTTTTGTTGTCATTAGATTGTTAAAAACTATTGGCCTTGAAGCAGATTGGAACATTTAAAAGCCATACCGCACGTTTGGTGGTATCGAGCTCTTGCACCCGCCTGTGCAGCCGCAAATGATGATTTGTCGTCAAACAACCAAAAGTCTCCAGAGCAGAGAGTCATTGTGACCCCAAATACTATGTCTCCCCAGTTCATTGGCGCATCTGTCATTTCCAAGTCACGTGTGACATGTATGAAAGAATTTTGAAAAGCTATAAGTATACTGTGTGAGTACCCGGATACATACATATAACTACAACAGATAATTATGTATATATTATAAATGTGTCAGGGCTTTTTTAACGTGCAGTTCTACACAAAATGTGCAGTTCTAAATGGATTCATGCAGTTGTAGAAGCACTTCCGTCACATTCTGTGCAGTTAAAACTAGTAAAAAAATAGGCCATTTTCCTCAGATTGGGAGTAATTTACCATGGAAGACGAGAAAGGAGAGAAGAGGATGTGCAGTTCTAAAAATTCCTTAAAAACAGCCCTGAAATGTGTATACTGTATATAATATATATATCTTCAGTATATAATCAACACACAACATTTCTATTTGCAATGTTTTAGTGATGGGCACGATATATAATTTTAATGGATGCACAAAATCCAACAATATACCAACTGGGAACAACCAATAACAGAGTGACCACTGACCTCAGCAGCCTTGACCAGCATCACCGCTGACATGTTCCAAGCCTCATAGAATGGCTTTCCTTGTGCTTGAAGCTGACTGAGCCTCGTTCCAGCCCGTGCCGTCATTCTACAGCAGCAAAAGCAGTTTGCTAGTTTGAAGATAATATTCAAAAGTATCAAATCTATTGAAATATTTTAAAACAGTACCTTTTAAAGTGGCAATTTTTACACGGTCTCATTTCAAGTGCCATCAGCTGAAGCCTTATCCATTAGACACAGAAGTGACAGAACCTAGAAGTATCTTATTTTGAATAAAGAATTAGAGCAGCTGATAATGTGACGAAATGCTATGCTCCTTCAGAGCACTAATTTACTACTAAAAAAATTGTTATTTTAAAAGGAAAGTAAACAGAGCACCAGATCTATAGCAAATAACACAAAACAGACTGTCAAAGAAAAATGAGAACTGACGTGTTTCAATTTTTAAGCAGCGAAATATAAAATTTTCAACTGAACGACGAAATTAATTAAGTCACATCATCACATGCAGTAACGATCAAACACATGTCAACAATAGCATACATTAAGACATCATATACAAGATTGAAATCTGCATGGATAACATGAGATAGGCAACATTTTCCATGAAATTAAGTATAAAACATGTTAAGCAGGACAGTGAGAAGACGAGGTTAGAGAAAGACAGAAAAGTAAGAATAGTACACCAGCAGACCTGATCGCTTGGTGCTCATAAGCTTGTTATATATTTAACGACACTGCCGTATCAAAGATGATTAGTGTCGCCCTCCTCCTTTATCTAGGCATAGGACTGGCACTGGCAGAGAACAATCAGTGAAAGACAGACAGGTAAGATTAGCACACCAGCACACCTAGTCGCTCGGTGTTCATAAGCTTCAAGAAGGCTGTCTATTTGTAGTCGGGAATCAATTGTTGATTTCTGGGCACGCTTCTTAGACAAATAGCTGGCACTTCCGGTCACAGGTGATCCACTCTGCACCTGCTGAAGCACTTTCATCAGGTATCTGTGCAGAGAATAAACAATCACCATAACTCCTTGAAAGCCGATATGTTTCCTAAGAATGCAAACGCATAATTCATTCATTCATCCATTCATTCATTACGAGAATTTGCATAGCGCCTCCTCAAGGGGACAACTTGGAGGCCCTCCTATCCCAAGCACGAATAAATCAAACTGTCTCAAGATGAGAGACAGGAATGCCTGAGAAAGACTTCTATAGATGGAGCGGAGCATCAAAGGGAGAGTGGGAGACTATTCCTAGCCGAAGAGCCTACCAGCGAGAGCATGGTTCTCCCTAGTGGTGGTGCAAAAATAGGAGGGACAGAGAGCAGACCGAATGAAGGGAGTGCAGAGTTGAAGAGTACTACGCGTAGGGTTACAGAGCTCGCTAAGGTAAGAGGAGCAAGGCCTACCAGGCAGTGCCATACTGGAGCAATGAACCACTAGGCCTACTCAATTCGCTGCATGAGTGGCAGTCAGTCGAGAACGTACGAATAAAGCTGGAGAAGTTGTTGAATTTCTTTTATGTGGGTAATAAGGTGGGCCGCAAAGCGCAGGACATGATCAAGGCAGTTCAGTCGGGCAATCCATAGGTCAGCATAGAAAGAGCAACCAGTACTCAAGTCTGATGGTGAAGAAAGAAGGACAAGGGTAGCAGTACCAGTAGATAAGTAAGTAGAGTAAGCGAGCGAACAACAGCGCGTAGTTTGCGCAGTATTGTTGATGATAACAGGCATGGCTCAGTGAGTGAATGTGGTGAGCAAAAGTAGGCTCCGCTGGTCCAGTATGACGGTGTGCATTTGATATATTTGTCAAATTCTTACATGCAATGCGAAGTAGACCTTAAGTAATTCAAGCGGCTTAGTAATTGCGTGTAAACTGTAGAGTCTTAAAAGTATGCTAATACACACCACTTCTATCTGTGCTCTGTAATTCGTGCCTGTGGTGGTTAACAAAGCTGAACAGCCGTGCCACCTAGTGAAAGGTACGATGAAAGTTAAGATCAGACTTCGTTGATTTATGTGAACTTGAGGTGTGCAATGCGGACTTTACAGTAGGGTCATAATAAAGACAAGGGGTTGAACCAACAACCCTTGGCAATTTTCAGTTTATCACTCTGATCCTATTGCACTCTAAGACCTGGGTTTTCAACTAACAATAATCATTTGAGTAACAAAGTAACTTTAAGTAAATTATAGAAATTGACAACTAAGCGTATGAATAAGTAGAAACAAAAAAACAAGCAATCACTCTTTTACGGGAATATGCACAGCAGTGCACAAACAACTTGCCTTGCTGTCTGCAGGTATAGTACGGTATTTTCACCGTCGAGTGTGACGGCAGAAACCGTATGGCTGTATAATGTGGGTAGTCCACTGGCCAAGGAGTAGCCATGACCACCACATGCCAAGCGACACTGCTCAATGCCGGTCATAGCAGCGAAAGTTGACAGCGCTTTCAAACCAGACGACGAAGCATGAAGCTAACAAAACAGCCATTGCAAAACAGTAGACACTACATTGTCGATATATCAATTATGACACAGTACAAATAGAGCAGTTATCCTGCATGTACAGCATTCTGTTTTAGTTTCTATCAAAATATTCATATACACAAAGCATTATCAAAATATTCATATACACAATGCATCATCAAAATATTCATATACGCAATGCATTATCAAAATATTCATATACACAATGCATTATCAAAATATTCATATACACAATGCATTATCAAAATATTCATATACGCAATGCATTATCAAAATATTCATATACACAATGCATAGAAAAGGCTCATACCAACGGCAACTGAATAATTCAAAACACATCAACAAGATACAGATACCAAATGCATCAGCACTTAAAGACCAGTACAAAAATCTGAACTAGGGTCAGTTCCAAGTCTTTGAAATCCATGGAATAATAGTCAAAATTGAAAAGTGCCAAAAATAATACTTCAGTATACTCTTATGCAAAGTATTGTAATTGTAAGATAAAGACAGTAATGTAACAGAGAATGGTTTCTTTAAAAGAATTTAAGAAGTATATACCTCGGCTAATGAATTTAGGTTTCCTGATAGGATCTCCTGAGTCACTTGACTATAATCCTTCATCATGCGAAGTCCTGTGAACAAGAGAGCGTATGCAGTTGCCAACCATGGTAAGAGTTTGTACTGTTGTGTCTGAAAGTCCAAAATTTGTGGTTCTGCATCACTGCAAAAAAAAACATCAAACGAAATACATTCAAGTTTAAAATGCTTCAGAGGTTCCAAGAATTTATGTGCTCACATAATCATACATACCGTATATCTTTCATCGTAGCAGTCATCCAAGAATGAACTTCTTTTAAGCCTTGTTTTGAGATGCCATTGGCAGACTGCAAATGCCTTGCCTCTCATATCTGAATCTGTAGGGTTCAAACCCGCTGAGATATTGAAAGAGTTCCTATCACAATATTTAATTGGCACCGTTACTGCACTTAAGCCAAAAGATCTTTCAATCCCTTTAACATAGCTTTAGAAGTGCAAACTGACAGGGGCTAAAACTGAGATATTGCCACTGTGATCTTATTAGGCTGCCTATCTCAGCTACCATTGGCTCTTTAGACTCATGCCCTTTCTAGCATCAAAGCACGGACTACCAACCAACCCAGCTATGCATGATGCAGCTCGTGAACTGCCAATGAGTCAAGATAAAGAACTCTATAGTACAAACCATTGCAGTAGTTTTGTACTGATAGTTAACTGAGAAAGCCACATCACCAAAATTCGATCAAGAACATGAACAGTACAATGATTAAATGGCATCTTACAAACCCAGGTTTTAATTCGGATTGTCGTCGAACACAACTGTAGCGAATTGCAATTGTAACGGCTTTTGCAAGACCTTTGCCAGCCGCGTTGCCGACAATATCCGCACGCGCAATCACCATCGCACCGTATGCCAGCTTACTGTCACTGGAAGAGGATTTCACAAATCTTCCATCTTTTTCTACCTGTTTTCAACATAATATAGATCAGTTGCATTCCAGCAAACGATTCTCAATATCTTAGACCAAATACAGTGCATGTATTACAGAGCACATCCTAAGTCAATTAGCAAATCATGGTGTGGTATGCTACATGTCTCAAACAGCAACAGATGTCACAGTTGGTCTGTGATCTCATGTGTGCAGGATTGAAACTGCTAAACCGAATCAACGTAAAGATCCTAGGCAAGATGACTTGTCACATTCGCAATTCTTCTAACAGTCTTTCGTCGTGAAGTAGTAGATACAGTGACAGTAACAATTACAAAAACTGACTATTGTATAAATGAAAACGTTTGTCTAGAATCAATAAAAGGTCACTTAACTCAATCCTTCCCATGTAGGTCTGCCCATCGAGCAACACTTCTCCTTCACTCGTCTCGTACCATCGCCAACTCCTCGGTTTCAAGACCGATTCGACTTATTTTTTTACCTACATGATAACGATGTTGACGATAAATCTGCTTCTCTTGATGACCTCATGCTGACACAAAAGTTGTTGCTCTACTGGATTATGACCAGAGAAGCCTCAGAGTTTGGGTTACTAAGTTGCAACCATCACCTGATGCCTTGACCATCATAGACTTGCAAAAGTTTTTCAATTAAATTACGTTATAAATAATGCCAAATGCATAGAGTCCTGGCTGTATTACTGCAGTAGGGCCTACAGTCATGACTAAAAGCTATTTCAAACAAGCATCTCAAATCTGAAACTGCAGTCAGAGGCCAGACCTTTCAAGAAATGGATATTTCAGCCAAGCGAAAGCATGACTGCAGAAAATGAGCAACAAAATAGAGCCTATATAGTATCGTTTCTCATCTTTCAGCTTTAGACTTAAATGGTCACTTTTTGGCTTAAGTCACTTCTCATTTATCGGTATTCAATTCAGGGACAGCAAATTGATGCGAGTTCACTCATATGACCTGGCATAGTCTTTAGAACAGGCAGTTAAGCCTATAAGGCATCTCTCCACTTTTTTTTCTCATGATCAAACATTTCGATCAGTAAACCCACCTTTGCATATCTCATGACCATGTTATCTCGAGGAATTCGAACGTGGTTGAAGCGCAGGAATCCATTATCCATCACATCAAAACCGAATTTCGGCCCAATGTCTCCAACAGTGACACCTGAATCAAATGTAAACTTATCAGAACGATCATTTTATATTGCCATAGACTCTTTTTAGCCACTGACAATTATTTTTTAGTTCGTCATCCCGACTCTCAACTGCAGATTTTGTACCTTGTTGCACCCTCTTAGTTCTGCTGACCATCTTGATCTTTTTCAATCAATCAATCAATCAATCAATCAATCGTAATTTAAATAGCGCCCCTTCAATGTACCTACTCAGAGGCGCTCCCGACCGAGATCAAGCGAAAAAAAGTCTTCAACAGTTTGTGAAATTGAGAACAGCTTGGGAGATGTCGCATAGTCAAGGGAAGTCCATTCCAGGTCATTGGACCAACCACAGAGAATGACGTCTTTTTGTACCTAGATCACGAACCTCATTAACCCAGGATCGGGCTTTTGCTACTGTGGGTCCTTCAATGTGGAATCACCTTCCCTCTGGAATTCGTGGCAGGATTCTGGTAGGAAATTCACCTAGGCCTACATCTTTCACTGCCTGAAGACCATTCAATCTCTTTTCATGGGCCTGTCACGCTGAGAGCGCTTCTGAATAGCTCTGATGTGAGAAGCGCTTTACAAATGTTAGATTAGATTGGATTAGAACCATAGATGTAAAAAACGATGAAAAGAAAATAAAAAACGGTAAAAAACGTCGTTTTTTCGAAATAATAAAAAAACGACAAAAAAACGATAAAAAACGGAAACGGAAAATAATTTGCCTTTGTTACATCTGAAACTTCATTTTCAGCTTACAAACCTTAATTGCTTATGCAATTTTATTAAGAAACTGCAAATAACACAACTTTATTATTAGGCCAAAATAATTGGTATAAGTAACATTAATCTACCAGTTATTTTTCTTATCACTTTCGTTTAATAAGAAATTCGGACAAATTAAAGGTAATGAAATCTTTTCAAATTTAAATTGTAGACATAAGTCCACATTATAAGCTTATGCTGATCGACATAACACAATTAAAAATCTAACCAGAAGCAAAAACCAGAGATGTTTACTAAATTATATATTGTACATTATTTTGTGCTTAAAATTGCTACTTATAAATAGTAATAATTATGCCCAAGAATTTTATATCAAAAACTCATAGAAACTTCATTTCTTGTAGGGATCTACTACATGTATTTCTCAAAATTATGACTTAAACAATTACATAAAGACCCTATAGTTAGCTACATCCTTGAGAGTACGGTGAAAACGTATGGAATATCAGACAAAAATTAAATTAAGGAAAATAATATTAGACAGCAAATAATTAAATAAAGTTACATAAAAATTGAAAAAAACCGATAAAAAACGATGGGAAAAATAAAAAACGAAAAAAACGACGTTTTTTGGGAGAGAATAAAGAACGAAAAAAAAGTTTTTTACAACTATGATTAGAACTGACCTGAAAGTGGTTCATGAGTTTTGAGATCACGCAGCTGAACAATAAATGGTTTAACTCCGTGACATTTGCCCTGAGTGTACAACTGTGCCATCACCACAGCATGGTTGGCAGTTTTTCCAACTGTAAGGAAAAACATTTTTTTAAATGCCATATGTATTACAAAAATATCACTAATAGATCCCAGACTCCATCCACCGTCATTGAGTAGTAATCTAGAAGTGGGGTATGTAAAAATTCGATTGATTTATTAATTGGATTAAATACATGACACACAAAACACACTTACGTCCACCAGGCCAGAACTTTGTTGAAGTTAAAGTTGGCGAATGAATGACAAATTCGTCAGTACTACGGTCATACGTTGCTGTTGTTTCCAAACCACGCACATGTGTACCTTAATGCACACAAACTGCTAACGAAGTGCGTAATCAAAACACTTAAAAAGAAACACATAATAAAAATTGCTTCATTTAGTCATGATTATTTACATCAATAAATAGCTTTATTTGTTATAAATAACAATCATCAGCTGAAAAGTAGGATATGGTGGAATATAAATATATAAATGCATGAATATATATATATATATACACATACATATATATATATATATATATATGCACAATATGCATCACATAAATTATGTATAATACATATGAATTTATATGTTGCTGATTTAGCTTGTTTAGAAAATTGCAGCGATCTGCATCAAAATCTCTCACAAATGTATTGCTGAAAGTATATGTTGATATATAAAATTTATATGTAATTATGTATACAGCACTCACTATTCAATGCCATAAATCCCACCCAAAATATTGTCTCTGATTGTAGCTTGTCTCTCAGGTTCCATAAACCGAAGCAGGACTTCAAAAACTAGTGTACCTATTCAAACTGATGTGAAAGCTGGCTCTACGAGGGGCACGGTTACACTGGATAACACACTGGCGTGGAGAGAGAGAGGAACATTACATGAATCAGGATCTTAATCAGTAACAAGGGACAGTCCTCAACTAAATCCAAGAATAATCAAATGGTAGCAGATGTCGAGAACTCCATTTTCTTCCACCTCACCATATTATGATGAGGTTTGGTGCATGGCCTTTAGTGCGTGATCTCACCACCAGTGTAAGACAGATAAACTCATTTCTAAATGAGTCCACTATCAGCACAGGTTGGGACGAATGTTTAAATATTCTTCTGTCCTGTCAGGATTCTGAACTCCATGCTTTTGGTTTGACAGTTCAGCACATTAACAAGTCGATTGGCAAGCAACAAGAATCCATCTTACAATCAATAATAAAAGACAGCCACACTTTTAAACAATTTTTATTACTGAACAATTTAAAGGCTGACCGTGCCCCAATTCAGTCTGAGCATAGGCCGCAATCAACTTCAACTTTTTTGCCATAGGCAACCATTTTGCTTTCTGTTCTTCAGTTGTCTGTTCCTCAATAACGTTAATGGACATTACAAGATGAACAGCCAGCGGAGATGGAATATTTGGAAATACGATGCTGTAAAAATGTAAAGTCACACAACAATTAATCAGTCACAAATATGTGCAGGTATAATAGAGAATATAACTAAAAGAAGAACTTACATTAATTTGTTACTTTGTTGATAATACAATAGTGGACTGACTATTTGCTAGGCTTTTCTCCACAACTCTGCATCTATAGGCTACACATTATGCTCTAGGCCGACAGATACTTTAGCAACATACACAACAGGAACAGAGAGGGATTGGTAATATTGGACTTGCATGGCATGTACAAGGGAGGCAGTGGAGCTAGAACCCATAATTATTTTTGATAAGCTGCATTGCTGTAGATCAGCGGTTCCCAACCCGTGGCCCGCGGGCCAAAAGTGGCCCGCCAGGCCTCAGAAAATGGCCCGCAGCCTCAGAAAATAGCCCTCATCTCTCAAAGAATTATCAAAAATATATGAAAAAATTAACAACTTGGACATGATAGAACACATTATTATTTTCTATTACAAATTATTTTATGTAAATGTCGATAAATAACATCAAACATTATATTTTGAATCAATTATAACAATTTTATATGCTTTTAGTTAATAAAATTTTAACCTTGTGGCCCCCTAATGTCCTTCAACTAAGAAAAAGTGGCCCTCGTCTCCTCCAACTTAGAAAAAGTGGCCCGCAAGTCAAAAAAGGTTGGGAACCACTGCTGTAGATGTAAAACCTAATTGCAGCGCCTTCTGCTGTACAGAGTAACCCACTATTATTTTTGTGTAAGAACAGTGTTAAGTTTGACCCATCGAGAGTATAAAACAAAAGCAACACTTTTTCAAGAGAAATTGAATTTGTGTAATCAACTGTTGCAAAATCTCCTTACTTTGACAAATAATTTAACTCCTCAGCATTGGCATTTGGCAATTCTTGCAACTTCAGCGCAAAGTGACTGCACTGTCGAATGACTCTATCATATTTCTGATTACGATCCATAAAGTGATAATCTGGCCAGTCAAATTTTTTGTCCTGTAGAATCATGTGCTCTAAAACAAAAGTAGAAATGGCTTTAACTTTTAAATGAGCAAAACATATATAATAACACTTAGAGCATCAATATGGCTTCAGAATATTGTTGAAGCCATACAGGCAAATGCAACGAAACCAAGCAATATAGAATTAGTAGCCTACAAGAGAAACGATTAAATTGTGTAACAGCAAAACACTTGTTGCACTCAGTCCTCTATGTTAATTATAGGTCAGTACCTGCGTTTTTGGATAGGTAAGAGAGGTAATTGCTACGGTTTTTGTCTGTGCCTTATCGAAATTAACCTTTAATCTCAGAACTTGTTTTAAAGTTTCATTTATCAATCATATATGATTTGAAAGTGTTTGCAACTTTAACTCACTTCAATCCCAGCACCATGTTTCATGCATGCCTTTAAATTGGGGTGCTTGCCCATCCTGGGATTAGATAAGAAAACTTAACTTGTGACTTGCATGATGAGGCCATATATGACGTCTTCACAGCTGTTATGCTTCGCCCAGGCACATATTTCTGTAGGCGATCAAGACATGCCCTCAAAACGACTGGGCCTATTATTGATGATAAAGGAATCTTACTCAAACGTAGAAATGAGTTTTAACACCATACTTACATACCATTCAGCTACGTTACATAATGCCAAAACGCTCAATTTCCTTACCAATTTCTCGTCTTCGCTTTGTTTTTTGTTTCCCATCATCCAAGACGTTGGTCAGCGCTTCCTGATCAAAAGTTGCCTTTCTCCTCTCTTTTGATAAATCTGGGTTGACATTCGCAGTTTCGTTTCTCGCCATAAATCAGATATGCGGTAGCCTAGTGTTACAAACTTCTGTAACGAAAAGTGTAGGCTTACAAGTATTAGCTGCAAATACGAAGTCGAGGTTTATTCTACTTTGGAGTTTGAGGCATAGCCGGATCACAGTAGACCGATTTTTAAAGAACTCCAAGGCGCATGCAGGCCTAGGGCCTAGACCTATAGGCTATAAAGCTAAGACCTACTGAATAGGCTTCAAAACAGCTAAGACCTACTGAAGATATAGCTTCAACAATCAACACTGGCCCGTTTACCTACATCAGTAAGAGCGCTGGCCGGGCGTCTGTAGGCCTACGCGACTCTGTGAAAGAGAGCGTGCGGTCGCTTCCCGAAGGTGGCTATTTAAGATATTCAAAATCTCGGCCTATAGCACGGTCCAGCTGAGCCTTATCATCTGAAAAATGGCAGTGTCGTCAAACATGTAACAACACTTTAATAGGCTATAGGCTTCAAAGTCCGCAAAGTGCATTATTTCACCGATCTTCGCAGACAGAAAATCGTTATTAGGCCTAATTTCTTAAATCTGCAATCAAGACTCAATATGCAAATCAACTGCATAGACTGCTGACTATTAAGCTTTGTACTTTGCGCAAAAGTTCATTTTGCGAATTTGCAGCCCTCGAACAGTGAGAGTTGTCACAGACACAGGTTACGTCAGGGCGTCAAGTTGTCAGAATGCGTCGCGCACTCTAGCGAGTTCAGACAAAGTATTCCGATTCGAGAAGCGTTTCATAACTCTTATAAATCATCATCGTCGTCGTCGTCGTCGGTCGTCGTCGTCCTCGTCCTCGTCATCGTCATCGTCATCGTCATCATCATCATCATCATCATCATCATCATCATCATCATCATCATCATCATCATCATCATCATCATCATCATCATCATCATCATCATCATCATCATCATCATCATCATCATCATCATCATCATCATCATCATCATCATCATCATCATCATCATCATCATCATCATCATCATCATCATCATCATCATCATCATCATCATCATCATCATCATCATCATCATCATCATCATCATCATCATCATCATCATCATCATCATCATCATCATCATCATCATCATCATCATCATCATCATCATCATCATCAAGAACCAAGGGACCAGTACCCGTAGGTGCCCGCTGCCATCCTCGTTTATATTACTCTTATAACTCTTATATAATATTATAATAGGTATATTAATATAATATTATGTATACAGGGTGCGCCCCAAAAAAGTCATCCCCTACGGTTTTTAGTCCATATCTTCACCAAACATACGAATTTTTAGATGAAACTTCACAGTCTTAAAGGCAATTCATATTTACGTACAATGGTCAAATTGCCAAAAAATATTTCAAACAGAACAAAAGTTATGGCACATTTAAGGAGGCCACCCATCGTTTTTTGACGATTCAAAGACGTTACGCAACAAAAAGTAGCAAAAACACAATTTTATTAAGTCTCATCTCAAATAATTGTTATCAAATAGGCTTTGATAATGCCAGATGATCATTATTATTACCATTTAGAAAAGGAACAGGGTACCAGCGTAGCTGAACGTCACCAAGAAGTCACTTAGCAAGATGACAATAAAATTGGTAAATAAGAAATCTGTCAGATTAATCAACAGGTCCATCAAGAACTCTGCAAAGAGACCCAAAAGAAGTTTTGGCACTGGTGGTTGGCACATTGAACACAAGTTGTGAATCACTATCAAGTTCAGTTCAAAACAGTTATTTGAAATATGACTTGATAAAGTCACGTTTTTGTTACTTTTTGTTGCGTTACGTTTTTGAATCGTCATAAACGGTGGGTGGCCTCACTAAAAGTGATATAACTTTTGTTGTGTTTAAAATATTTTGATGAAATCTGACCATCATGTGTAAATATGAATTGTCTTTAAACCTGTAAAGATTCATTTTGAAATTCTTACTTATGGCCATGATATTAGCCAAAAACAATTTTTTGTGTTTCGTTTTTGAATCATCAAAAAACGGTGGGTTGCCTTACTAAAAGTGATATAACTTTTGTTCTATTTGAAATATATTTTTGTAATTTGACCATTGTACGTAAATATGAATTGCCTTTAAGACTGTAGAGTTTCATTTAAAAATTCGTATGTTTGGCAAAGATATGGGCTAAAAACCGTAGGGGAATACTTTTTGGTGCACCCTGTACATATGTGACCGTGTGAGTGAATGTGTGTATATACGTGTGCGCGCACACACACGCACGCACGCACGCACGCACGCACACACACACACACACACACACACACAGTAACAACCAGATCCAGTAAAAGGTTGCCAACGCCCTTTGCAATTTTATGCTCAAAATATTTCAAATTAAATTGTGGATGAAAGATAGTAAACTATTTTCGGTTGGATTCACTGTAGGCCTACGTTCTACTGTTCTATAGCAAAATGTCTCACGACTTGATATCAGAGCCGCACCATGGACCATGGTCTGGACTGAAATTGGGTTGGGTCTGTTAGAACGTCGGAGACCGAGTAAATGGAATACTTATTTGGATGGATGTAGTTATTAAGGGTGACTTAATTTCGTGGAGGTGTTTTTAGTCAGTGGAGAGAATTGAGACCATAATCAAGATGCCGTGGTAATTCCTAGTGGTCCTGTATATAATTCCATCTTCTCTATTAAAACCCCGAAGGATATATAGGGCCTATATATATATATATATATATATATATATATATATATATATATATATATATATATATATAGAGAGAGAGAGAGAGTATATATATATATATATATATATGCCACAAAAGCAGCTTCAACGTCAGAGGGACCTTAAATGGCATGGCACTCATTAAAACAAGCAAAGTGGTGGTGGTGGTGAAGGACACACAGTAGCTATTTTAAAAGTGCGCACATTTATAATTGCATCAGGAAACTAGGCCTACAAAATAATGATTTCAGGAACATTTTTGAAATGAAATGATCGGCTCTTCCAAGTTCCATAACCATGCACTCTGAAGTATTCCATTGTACCCTATTGTATTTTAGTTTAGGAAGGCTTTCATGATTGATTGCCCTACTAATAGGTTTCTGTGGATTTTTACACTACAGGGGTTCACTCGTATCTTCCAATAGCCTACCGTTATTTGTTCAGCGGCGGAACAAATGTAAACCTTTAATTTTGTTTTATCGGCCCTTAATTTTGTTTTATCGGCAGAAACTTTTGTTCTTTCTAACTGAACATCTGGTGCAGTCTTTATACTAGCAATTCACATAGTGGTAAATCTTTGCAGCCAGGCCAAAAGACATGGATCTGGTACTGCCATAATACTTTTTCCACATCAACGCTACAAAGCTTTGGTCGCATTCTTACACAGAAATGATACTCCTTTCCATATGTACATCGAAAGAAACAAGCAAGCTTCTTTACTTAGATCGCTCCAGTGAACAGTTATAACAATAGCTGATATAAAAATGTAGAACAGCATCAGAAACAAAAAGGTCACTCGAATTACTCTAGTGAAAAGTGATGACATTCCAACATTAGATGCTTGCTTAACAGAAACAGATGATTGTATGTTATCGCTAAGAGATTCGTTTCTTGTTTTAAGGGTTTGCAAATATAACACGCATGGAAGACTTCGTGCTAAGCAGTTTGTTGAGAAGATGACCAGAACGTAAGATGTCGTGGGAGTGAGATTGCGCAGAACTGCAAGCGATCGCTTCGGAAGAAACTTCCGGATTCGGACGCAGTGGAACCCTACATTGCAGAGAGCCGCATGGTCCATACTGGCAAGAGTCATTCTGGAAGGAATATCCTCAGGATTCGTTGGAACGGGTTGATAATAAAGAAGAAAAGACTTGATGCTGTTGATGTGGCTGTCACATGTCCAGCAGATGCTTGCTGAGTTGCTGCCTATAGTACACCAGCTTCGTAGTATCCTTGGAGAATTTGGAACTGAAATTCAGTTATCAAAATATACAGATTGAACATCAAGATATTTGCAATTCTTCGAATACATGCAGAGCTTCAGTACTTAAATTCTTAGACTTCAAAGTTTCTGATGTTATATGCATCTAAATTTGGCAAGGTACAATGAAACAACACTGCTGTTAAGTACAGTCATGGGCGGAGTTTGGCTTCCGTTCTTGGAGGGGCTAAAGCCTTCTTGGGAGGGGGCTACCATTTACATGGTGAAAAAAATGAATCTGAGTCTTCTGGGGGGCTTAGCCCCTTGTCACCTTGTCAACTCCGCCCATGAGTACAGTCCCTAGAATAAGGTTCCTTCTACATATTCGATTCGTGAAGCAACTGTTGCAAAGCATTAGTGATAAATCGTAGCTCTTCAGCATGGTCATGAATAGCAGTAAAGTAGATTTTTAATTCGTTGCAGACCTACAGTTGGCAGCAAAACGGAGTTCAAAGGTAGTTTTGTGTGACCAATACCTTTCTGTGGAAATAGAAATGTTCGACCAAGAAGGTTCAGTTCTCTCTTGAAGGTCATGTCCATGAGGGAAAGCTGAAGAAGCTCTTCATCTACCTTGTCGTGAGGATCCCCAACAGACTGATGCAAGAGCAGTCGACCAGCGTTTAACTGAAGTGCACTGCAGGATTTAAAAAAACACCATTTAATTTAAATACCTCGGAATTAAACTGAATCCGAATGTGAGTTAATCAAAATAATTATCCTATAAAATAATTAAGACCCAAAAAACTTGTAGGTCACTCCTTAACTCTTACTATAGGCTACTACTAGTTTTTATAGTAACCAGTTCTTCTATGTATACCTATTTACCTACAGGTGGCTACAGCGTTATGCCTGTTGTTCACTCAATAAGTGAATATAATTAATAATAAATAAATAAATAAATAAATAATTATATGATAGCGAATACATGATAAATTATGTCTGAATGCTTTAAACAGGCTGCAATTGGATTTCATCAAAAGGTAATGTAAGAAACCCCTTTCAGTGAAAGCACATTAAAATTGCGAGATAATTGAGAGATTCTCTATCACAAAACGACAGTTTAATATAGCACATGAGTTACTGAACTGCTACCTGCCTTTTTATTCGGGAAAATGTCTGCAAAAAACCACAAAATACGTGATATAGCTTTCATTGTAATTGTAATCGTACATTTATATAGCGCCCCTTCAAGATAACTCCTCAGAGGCGCTCCCGACCTGACACCAAACCACAATCAAAGAGAATGGTTTTCAAACGCTTGCGGAAAAGGGACAAAGAGAGACAAAGAAGCTCATTAGGGAGACTAATAGGTAACTTATTCCAGAAAGACGGACCAACTATAGCAAAGCATCTGTGCAGCACTTCATCTATGAGCCATGTAAAAACAATGGCTGACATTCAGAGATCTTGTCCTAATTCAAATGTTCTGAAAATTGTAAGCAATTTGTGACTAGATAGTCAGTAGCGGCGCTAGGGGGGGGGGCTGGGGGGGCTAAGCCCCCCCCTAAAAAAGGTCATCCATTTTTTTTCCCCATGTAAAAATAAAATATTTGGACAATTTACCCCCTTTAGCCCCCCAAAAATAAGCGCAAGGTACGCACGAAGTTTGCCCCAGACAGCTCGGTGGTCACGGAAAAGGACCATTTTTCTGAAGAATTTGGTCGATGACTAAAAAAAAAAAAAAAAAAAAAAGTCATCAGCTTTTGTGGCGGCTGAAATGGAAATTTTTATCCGAATTTTGGTCGATGACTAAAAAAAAAAAAAAAAAAAAAAAAAAAAAAAGGTCGTCAGAAATTTTTCAGCCTGAGAACGGAAATTTTTTCTGAAAATCTAGCCCCCCCAAAACGAAAATCCTGGCGCCGCCACTGTAGATAGTAGATACTGTTAAATTGAAGTAATTCTCTTACTGTAGTTAAAAGCTGCAATTACAAGGCAGCAGTCAGCAGGTTAGTGACACAACTGCAATGTCATTGAGCCAAACTTTTATATACTATCTAAAAAATATACACTTAGACCGATGGCCAGGATAATACTGTCAGCTGGACAGATTATTTATTCACAAAATACACTGCAAAGAATTCGAAGCCGAAAATTTGTCCAAGCTACCCTCAGAAATCCAAGAGTCTGGCTTTCTGAATGCCACTGTAGAGACTCGGCCAAATGAAGCAGGTCCATGTCACTGATGACGTCATCCTCGACGCAATTCAGCTGGCCTTGAATGGAATCGACGGGCTGCTGAATGAACCTCGAAAGACACTCTCGAAAGTCAAAGCGCTTTTTTCTTATGGTATTCTTCATGCACAGTATTCGTCGGTCGAGTACAGTCTTCTGCCTCAGCAACTCCAGCTGCAAACACCAAAGCATTCAAAGCATTTAAAACTGTGTCAGTGTTATCTACTATCTTGAAGTGCCACCCAAAGTTTAAAGGTTCAATATTTTGTGCATTAAAGAATCAAATACTCTCTCAAGAAGTCATCTGTTTCCAGTGGATGGAATCATGGAAAGCTCTCTTCTTGGCTCTATGTGTGTGATTGAGCACCCCATTGGACCATTTGGGAGTCTTCTGGTTTTCTGTGCTTCAGCTTACTTATTTGTTAATGACACTTTTTAGTTAATGACTGCGACATCGCCGACATCATATCCACTGGTGCTGGCAGAGGTTTTGTTAGCTAATTAAAAAGTTGCCATATTAAGTGTTCACTGTTCAGCTACATACAGACACACACAAATTCTATTTCTAGATTAAGTTGTATTGTGTTGTATTTCCAAATTTTTTAAGTACCTCTCACAGTTGACACCAATCGGAGGCGCTCCCAGTGCGAAAGAACCAGAGTAATGAAAGTGGTTTCAGACAGCGGAAAGATGTTAGTAATATTGCATTGTGGTGCCAGCCATTGTGTTCAAAGTACCATATTGTATGCATTAGCTTTTGAGGGCTCTTAAAATCTTCTGTATGAAAGACCAGGTAAACTACTTTAATTGCATTATTTCAAACTCAAAAACCACTATGAATAGGAAAATAACTCAAATGCCCTTTCTCACCTTAAGTGCCTGCAAACGAGTTTGAAGCTTAATTTTTATAATTTTTTTCTGTTCCAACTCGTCTTGAATCTTCTGAATGATTTTCTCTAGGTCATCCTGTAATATGAATATCAAAGCATAAAATTTACTTGTTTCTATAAATCCTGTTCTCACTTATAGGATAATCCGTAAAAGTGACATCCACTAACAATCACCAATTTAAACCTCTTGTTTGTTTTTCGATTTACATTTCCATCTTGCCAATGTATAGGGCCTGGAAGCCAATTACAAATAGCCTATGTTCTGGTATATATGTATGTGCATGTGTAGAACAACCAGATCTGAGAATATGCTTTGGTGATTTTTCATGTCCAGGGACCTACTGACTGATTGGAAGTAAGAAACTCCCCCAACACCATTTTGCAAACAGGAAAATATATATATACACAGTCCTAATCGAGGATCATTTGGCTGTGGTGCAAGCACAAACCCCGTCAGATAAACCAACAAACATTGAAAAGATCCACTTCTTATTAATGATCCCTTCATTATTATTAGCATGATACAAAATAATACTTCACCATGCTTACCTTGACAATATCCACAGCTTCCTTGATGTCCAGATAGACATGACCCATGTGGTCAGTTGAAGTAGCCAACTGACCCTTGGTCAAGCATCGTGGACAGAGCAGAGTATGACATGTGTGGCAGTAGAACACCACCTGAAACCCATGTCCATGGAAACGACAAGCTGTGTCCTCACCATCCAAAAGCTTCATCTTCAAAAATACAAACCTGCATTAAAATAGTTGCAACTCATCCAATATACTATTTAGTTCAATCCTTTCAAAATCTGTTATAATAATAATTTAGAGTATAAAATTCAGCTGCTGAAGGCCACCCCGTTTATTCTTTATGGTTTCCCACCCAAACTCTACAGACCTTCAAAAATTGGAGTGTCTGCATGTCGTATGAGCCAACGTGTTAATCCATCCAGTCCAGACTTCCTTTGGATTGTGGCGAAATTGGGGTCCCCTTGCCCCACTCCGCCAGCCGTGTTTCCCTTGGGTGGTCACGGTGGCCTCCCCTTGCTTGGTCACGGCCTCCTGGCCTTCCCGCCATGATCGGCCTCTTGGTTTTCCCGCCGTAATTAGCCTCCCAGCCTCCCGTGATAGCCGCTTGATTGGCCTTCCTGCCTTCGGCGGCAGTATCATTTGATGTAGAGAGGCAGCCTCTCAACCTCCCACGCTCCCCCCGCGGCGGTGTCCTTTGATGTAGTCGGCCTCTTGTAATTGGCCTCCCTGCCTTCGGCGGCAGTATTCTTTGATGTAGGAAGGCAGCCTCTCGGCCTCCCGCGGCAGCGCCTTTGATGTGGGTGGTCTCTCTGGATTGGCCTTCCGAGTTTAAGTGGCCTCTCTGAATTGGCCTCCCGAGATTATCCCACGGCCTCCCGAGATTTGCCCGCGGCCTCTCTGAATTGGCCTCCCGAGTTTAAGTGGCCTCTCTGAATTGGCCTCCCGAGGTTTGGCGCGCGGCCTTCCGAGGCTTAGCCTACGGCCTCCCGAGGCTTAGCCCACGGCCTCCCGTGGTTTGGGACCCTGGTTCCCCTCCTTCTTTTCGGGTATATAAGGGAGCTCGTTGTTCTGTAGTCAGCGAGTCATCGAGAGGCGAGTCAGCTAGTGGCCAGTCGTTACGTAGAAGAGCGAGAAGTGAAGCAGTCAGTCGGGAAGTGAATCGTATGGTCGTGCAGCAGTGTGTAGTGATCGCTTCAATAAACTGTGTTTCTGTCTCCATCGTCGTTGTGTCTGTTGGACTGGGCGAATCGACCGGAAGCACTGCACTACCTTCGAAAGACGACGAAGGCGGACTCGCGTCTCCCTCCTGAGACGACACGCGGACGTATTTGGACTGGCACCCGCCCGATCGGTAATCGGCCATCCTACGGACCGAGAGGGCAGCCGCTTCTGCAGCCGACGTGTAGACGAGCGCTATTTTTTCCGCCACACTGGTACCAAGCAAGTGGGGTTGTGTGGTTGCTCCTGATCAATATTCGCAGATCGACCGACGATGGAAGAAGACGAGGAAGTCACAGTCGCCTACCCTGCTGGAGGATTAGCCGACCTACGAACGAACGTCTCCACGCCATTAGCCGACGAGAGTGCAATGGCGGAGCAGCGGACCGACCGGAGCCGTATGATCGAGGAGCTGCGGAGACCGACGGGAACGAGCTACCGTGAGACGACCGACGACCGGGAGACTTCCCTGAGAATGCTGGAGACTACTGGAGGACGGCCGTGGACTCGACCGCCTCCGATGAAGCCGGGAAAGTTTGACGGCACGGGATCGCTGGAGTCGTTCCTGGTGCAGTTCGAAGTCTGCGCCCGCCACAACCAATGGACGGCCGCTGACCGAGTCGACTACCTTCGATGCAGCCTGGAGAAAGCCGCCACGCAGTTGCTGTGGGACTTCGGTGCCCGTCCGAACGTCGGCTACGAGGAGCTTGTCGAACGTCTTCGACAGAGGTATGGAACGGAGGGCCAGGCGGAAAGCTTCCGCGCTCAGCTTTATTACAGACGCCAGCGTTCCGAAGAGACTCTGAGCGACCTGCTACACGACATTCGTCGCCTTGTCGTGTTGGCGTATCCGGTGCCTTCTAACGAGACCACGGAGATCATCGCCAAGGATGCTTTCCTTGAGGCGTTGAGCGACAGGGACCTGTCACTCAAAGTACGTGAACGGGAGCCCAAGAACCTGGACGAGGCCTACAGGACGGCGCTTCGTCTGGACGCCTACCAACGGACGAACGGCTCTGATGATCAACGGAGACCTTCCAACCGCGTCAGGAGTACTCAGGAGTCTGACGTGAGTACTCAGATCCAGTCGACGCTCGACCGATTCCTGGAGGCTCAGCGTGCCGAGCAACGACGCTGGCAGGAAGATATGGAGAGACGGATCGATCGCCAGTTCCAGGAGCTGCGGAACCGAGCTTTAACCGACGACGATCTGGGGCGTAACGGTCGTCCCGGAAGCCGCAACGCCGACAACCGAGACCAGGAGCGCTCGAGACGGAGCGTGACCTGCTACAACTGCAACCGTGCAGGCCACGTTAGCCGGAACTGCCGCCAGCCACGTCGCCCCTTCGACCGCCGGAACGACGACGAGACGACCGGAACGGAAGCGCCAGCGCCTCTGGTGAACCATACCACGCGTTCCAGATTGCCGGACCGAGCCAGCAGCAACGCGATCTACATTCGAGGGAGCATCAACGGACGGCAGCAGATGTGCCTGATCGACACCGGATCGGAGGTCACCCTGATTCCAGCTACGATCGTCGAAGGGTTAGCGCTGCAATCTTGCTCTCGTTTTCTGATGGCTGCAAATGGCACTAACATTAATGTCCTTGGGGAGGTCCGTTTGCCCATTATGGTACGGGATGGATTTGAGGTTTCCACTGTATTTTTGGTATCTGACCAAATTACTGAGCCCATGCTAGGTATGGATTGGCTTCGGGAACACCGCTGTAGGCTTGGCTTTGGTAACGGTGCACTGTTTTTAGGACGTAGACGGATACCCCTCGTAAAAGGGAATGGCTCTATGTGGTGCCGTAGGGTGATAATTGCTGAAGAGGTTGTAGTGCCTCCCAAATGCCAGAGCGAATTCCCTGCTAAGACGCTGTATGGGGATTTGACTACTGTAGCGCCTGTCGATGAGATTTCGCCCCGCGATATGCTAATGGCAGATTTACCGCAGGATATTCCCTCCGAGATTCGGGAGCGTTTGGATAAATTGCTTCTTGATTATCAGGACGTAATTTCCGCTACCGACCGAGACTTAAGGAGAACGACTGCCGCTACGCATAGAACTGAGACAGACGAGACACGGCTCGTTAGACAGCCGTTGAGACGCCATCTTTTGCCGCACAGGACCGCAATTGATAGGAAATTGGACAGTAGGTTAAATGGCGACCTAATTGAATCTGTAGCGAGTGGGTGGGTTACTGACGTAAGCGCCCTTGAGTCTTGCTCAGACGATCGACTGACGGAGAAATCGCTTAGGTTAGCGCTTAGAAGAGTAAAGTTACCGGTACGGCCAAGCGTGTATCAGGATAGTTGGGTTAAGTGTGTCCCGGGTAGAGGTACGCCCTTTAGTCGCTTACACACGTCCGTTATACAGCCACGGGTGGGATTAGTGGGGGTTAATTTGGGTCCACTCCCCCTGGGGAGGGGCCTAATGCAGCCATTCGGAAGTTCGAGACGAGGCCTGGACCCGCCTCGTGACCGCCTGTTGACGGAGAACGACCGTTCATTCCACCTGTTCGACGCGCGGCAGATGACGTCAGCTGCTGCCGCTGGCTATCAGGATGGACCTGACGAGGCGGTCGGACCTATGCCGCCTTCGCGTTCCCGCCCCAGCGACGTGGACGGTGAAACTATGACCCAGGTCGCAGACCGGGCGGAACGGCGCCCCAAGCGGACTGTACGCCGACCTGCCCGTTATCAGTAAAGACAGTTGATGAGGACGATTGAGTCTACTGAACAATGGACAATGGTGAGACTATTGAACTGACTGCATATGAAACATTGTGTACGTTCATGCGTTTAATCCCACTGCGAGAAAGGGGATGATTAATTGTTTACGTTAGTTAAGAGTTACGTGTTCAGTTTGGTCGAGAAACGACCCGAATCGATGTTGTTCGAAGTTGTCCCGTGAGGACTCATTCTGTATTCGTGTTGCCACTGAGTGCATTGCGTGTCTTGAACTGTCGTGTCGGGAACTACAAGGACTGTTATTGTTCCATCGCATTGGCTAATTGAGAGACTGTTAGGATTGTCATGGACTCTGTTTAGGCCCGTTGGCCGCGTTTATTGTTTAAAAAATGAGGACATTTTGTTTAGCGTGGAGGGGGGAGGATTGTGGCGAAATTGGGGTCCCCTTGCCCCACTCCGCCAGCCGTGTTTCCCTTGGGTGGTCACGGTGGCCTCCCCTTGCTTGGTCACGGCCTCCTGGCCTTCCCGCCATGATCGGCCTCTTGGTTTTCCCGCCGTAATTAGCCTCCCAGCCTCCCGTGATAGCCGCTTGATTGGCCTTCCTGCCTTCGGCGGCAGTATCATTTGATGTAGAGAGGCAGCCTCTCAGCCTCCCACGCTCCCCCCGCGGCGGTGTCCTTTGATGTAGTCGGCCTCTTGTAATTGGCCTCCCTGCCTTCGGCGGCAGTATTCTTTGATGTAGGAAGGCAGCCTCTCGGCCTCCCGCGGCAGCGCCTTTGATGTGGGTGGTCTCTCTGGATTGGCCTTCCGAGTTTAAGTGGCCTCTCTGAATTGGCCTCCCGAGATTATCCCACGGCCTCCCGAGATTTGCCCGCGGCCTCTCTGAATTGGCCTCCCGAGTTTAAGTGGCCTCTCTGAATTGGCCTCCCGAGGTTTGGCGCGCGGCCTTCCGAGGCTTAGCCTACGGCCTCCCGAGGCTTAGCCCACGGCCTCCCGTGGTTTGGGACCCTGGTTCCCCTCCTTCTTTTCGGGTATATAAGGGAGCTCGTTGTTCTGTAGTCAGCGAGTCATCGAGAGGCGAGTCAGCTAGTGGCCAGTCGTTACGTAGAAGAGCGAGAAGTGAAGCAGTCAGTCGGGAAGTGAATCGTATGGTCGTGCAGCAGTGTGTAGTGATCGCTTCAATAAACTGTGTTTCTGTCTCCATCGTCGTTGTGTCTGTTGGACTGGGCGAATCGCCCGGAAGCACTGCACTACCTTCGAAAGACGACGAAGGCGGACTCGCGTCTCCCTCCTGAGACGACACGCGGACGTATTTGGACTGGTACCCGCCCGATCGGTAATCGGCCATCCTACGGACCGAGAGGGCAGCCGCTTCTGCAGCCGGGGTGTAGACGAGCGCTATTTTTTCCGCCACAGGATCCTGTCATGAAATTATGCCGAAAACGACGATGGGCAGCCTAAATACAACCTCTGTATCCAGTGTCAACCAAATAAAAGTTCATGTTTACAGCGGAATTTCGAAGACACGATAATGATAACACAGACTCTAACCTTCTATTCACAACGTTTTGTTCCCGTCGCCAAAGGCATGGGCCGTGGATGTCGTTGGGTCACAGCGTCTGTTGCCGAACTCGAAAATTCACTTGAGGGCGCTTTTCACACGGATTCAGCTATTATAGCCTAGGCCTACAGCACATCCGTAGATCTCTGCAGCCTGAACACTACAGTGCTGCAGCGATGTGCAACGTATGCCTAGGCCTACTTGTAAGATATCGATAATTCAAGTGCATTGATTTTTCAACCTGTAATTTTATCCCCCAGGTGTGCACACAAACTTCACAAAGCATATTCCATTATAACAGATGGCGAAATCTGAATATTCAGTAGGTTAGGCATGCATTTTTCTTTTTTTGGCCTGTTGGTCGATGTACTGCTGAAGTTCATTTTGCCTTAATATGGCTTACGTCTATAGCTCTCTGTATGAATGGGTCTTATAGCATAAGGTATACCACAGTGGGTATAGGCCTACTCAGGAAATGTAAATTTATGAATTTATGAATTTATGCCTGCTTCAAAACATGCACAATATTATATGCTAGGCCTATTGATTAATAGGCTACTGAGAATTTTCTGAAAATGGACAAATTAAATTTCTTGGTCCATATAATAAAATTATATATACATAATGCGCAGACGCCGTTCACGACCGTCCAACCTCAGGCACACTTTTGCTCTGGTCGCCATAATCACATGACTTCGATTTGCCAAATATATAAGGACAAAATGAATTTCATCCCAAGGGTTTTGTACAAGCAAATGTACTAGTTCTCTCTCTGCTCCGTAGAAGCATTTGTAACGATGCCAGTTTTTTGTCAAACAACCATACTTTTTCATTGCATTGCTCTATTCTGTTACTTGCCATACAGTAGCCCAGAAGTCGCGAGTTGAGTGGGTTCGATGATTTCGATCGCTAAGCTAGGTCGTTGGTTGGCCATGGTGTTTAATGACCATGTGACACAAGTCACACAACAGGCCTAGAAATAAATTTCGTTTAATTTCAAGCTCCAACAACGCAGCATGATTAGGCCTACGGTCAGGAATGAACGGACGATAACAAGACAGTTTATTGCAGGAGTCTAATAATAGGCTAGGCCTGACTGTCAGCAGCAGCCATGCCGGATGAAAGATTGGGTGGATCTTTTTGGAGGGACGCTAGCCGGAAACCAGTCCGCATCCGTGCGCTCTCTTCGTGCTAGAGTATAGAGTCTTTGGTGCCAGAGTGTATACAAGGGCGGATACAGGAATTTTCGATGGGGGGCCAAAATTTTTGGTCTTGTGAGACAGGAGAAATTTTTTTTGGTCAATCGACCAATTTTCCGGGAAAAAATACCATTTCATCCGCCGAAAAAAACTGATGACCTTTTTTTTTTAGTCATCGACCAATTTTCCGGGAAAAAATACCATTTCATCCGCCGAAAAAGTCATCCATTAATTTTTCAGGAAAAGAAGATGCCATTTTCGAACGGGGGGGGCCACGTCCCGTACGATTTTCTAATAGGGGGGCCAGATGTCCTGTTTTTCTCTCCCACTACATGTGTTTGAAACCAAATGGGGGGGCATGCACGTTCCATGCAATTTTTAAATGGGGGCCATGGCCGGATTGGCTCCCCTGGATCCGCCCCTGAGAGTGTATACCATTTCCCAAGGATCATTTCCCCAACCTTTCCCAATGATTAGCAGCAAACTTTGTGATTTACGTCTGCTGTGTATTGCGTTAATTCTTGTCAATTATTTGTTCATCTTTCGTATCGCGTAGCCTAACTGCATGTTGTAGCCTAGCCAGTTGTGTTCTATCAACCAGATCGTTGAATAAAGGAAAAATAGGCTTATCAATGTATTTTTCTGCCTGCTTTCTATTCAGTCCCTTTTGCTCGCACTTCCACTATATATATATATATTTATATATATATATATATATATATATATATATATTATGCAGAACCGGGCTTTCTCGGTGGTAGGCATTTGATCTTAGGTGGTAGGACCCTCAACCTGGAATGGTCTTCCTCTGACACTCCGCTCTCTTTATAAAAATCCTTCTCAGGCTTTCCTTTCTCATCTTATATTAAGACAGTTTTATTTGATCGCGCTGAGGTTGGGAGCGCCTCTTGAGTACCCCTGAAAAGGCGCTATAAATTTTCAGACAGACCAGAATTCCTCATGCGTCCTAGTTATGCAGTTTCCCTGTAGTGATCTATTGTGACATATTAACTTTTGAGTCTTTGGAAGTAACTGTAATCAAAATCACCAACGCTTCATTAGTCTATGTTATTGCTTCCTGATCTGTGCCAGACTGCCAAGTAAATAAACATAAAATGGCTAATTAAATGACTGGGTGGAGTAATTCGAGGCATACACACCTATTGTTATGTTGAACAATAGTTCGACAGAGAGGGAACCTTTCAAATGATCCCCGAATACTGGTTAGTATCTTACTGCTTTTGCCCTGGGTGTTGCATAACTGATCAACTTAAAAATACTCGGACGCCTGTTCACTATGACATTGCATACCTAACCGATTACATTATGTGTAAAACACAACTTCAGCGTTAAATCGCATTAGCGAAGTAACGTTCACGGTGTTAAATAAAGTGAACGAGCTGATAATCTATCTTTAATTTTTTACCGATGCTGAGTATGAAGGACGTATACTTAGGTATGACTTGGCAACTCTTAGGCGGCATAGGGTAAAGGAGGATTGTTTGATGTGGACCTGCGTAAAAATACGATCTCTGTAGTAGTAAAAAAATTAAGTTTTAAACTTAACCACATAGACGAATAATTTCATTTATTTAGAAGTTATCATAAAAGTTGGTTTTCAAGTTTAGTATTGACAATTTCAATCGTTAGCAATTCACATAATTCATGATCTCTTGTAAACAATCAGTCATCAGGTATTTGCAACATGTCTCTTTCTGTTATAAAATTTTTCGTATTTGCAGATTTGCATTTTGACAAGTGAGGTCTGATGATCATTTGCCTGAGATAGAAAAGGGGAAAGAAAATGGGTTTCTTTCTTCAGCTTAAATTGCTTCTTTGGAAGAACTTTACTCTGCGAAAGCGTCAGCCGGTGAGTGCTATGCTTGTTTACAAGGATGTAATGTAATGCACTGCACTAATTCTGATTTCAAATGGACCATGGTGGAGGCACTCGTCTTGTAATCTTAGGTACCATCACTAAGTCTTGTTTGTCAAATATATCTTCGAATGTGTAGCCATATATCCAGAATATGCTGGATGGACAAAATTCCCCTATCTTCTATGTAATTTGCACCTTGTAATTTATTAAACTTGGATGAGTAGAACTAATTGCAAAGTGGCTCAGACTATCTCAAACTGCAGACAGTTTTTTTAATGATGTATACCTGATAAATTGGAAACACCTTCCTCTGTGCTGCAGATCGCGTATCAAGCAAATAGCGAGAAATAAAATCAATCAATAATTTATAAAAAGTACACTGACTAATAACTGTTGTTGGCCAATGCTGGATTCTTTACTCCAGACTATGTCTGCTCAGACACACATGCCAGTGGTATGCATACCCGGTACTTCACGATTTCATGAATTAATGTTTTTATTTTAAAATATCACTTGTATTTTCGACAGGTTCGCGTTGCTATCGAAATCGTTTGGCCGCTGATGCTCTTTCTCATTCTCGTCTGGGTTAAGCTGGACAACACTGATTTACAAATTCGAAGACATGAATGTGAGTTGTTGCTGGAAGTGGGTCTAAGTTTTCTTTTGGATCGACAGTGAAATTTGTTACATCTGAGTTGTTAAAATTGTGCTTTTTTGCGATAATTCTCTTTTTCATCATCTGGTTTCATTCAGTAAATACGCCTACCAATTTAATTCAGTATTATTTTACAGTTTTGGTTTGTTTGAAAACCTTCCTCTTAAGAAAATACTTGTAGCATTATATTAAAGTAATTGATTTCTTGTTGTATTTATGTTCACCAAACTCCCTAAAAAGGCTCAAACACTGGCATTTAACCTAGTATCTGAAGACCATATTTAAGCTAAATTCTTGCAGTCCTTAGACTCTACGGACTGGTCTAATATCCATGAAGCTTGTACAGAACTAGACACTGATAAGGCCTATGACCTATTTCTTAGCAATTATGTCGATTGCATATTAATATTTTTCTCTTCCTAATGATCTTTGTATTCCTACAATTGAATGTGGTGTCATATGCTATTATTTTTTAAATATATTTTGCTTGTTTAATGGGTGGCCCTATTAGCGGGATTGTCCATCCCTTCTGGGTCTCCCTTCTTAACTAAATTATGATAGAGTATTATGTTCACTGACATAATTGTGTTATGTTTGCTTGGTTCAGGATAAATAAATAAATAAATAAAAATAAAATAAATGTTTTGGATGAGATTTTTGATACCTCAACTTATTTTGTGGTTTAAAGGTGTCATTTTATGATATCACTGTAAATTAAAACGATTATAAAAATTAGTCTTAAATCTTAATCATGTTATGTGCTATTCTGCTGTAATATGCTTAACATAATATTCTGTTATAATACACTTGTGCTTAGTTAATATTAGGTTATGCTGATTGCAATTGGCACAGTACATTTGTTGTGTTGTATTGCATTACCATGTGTAGGTCATTTTGATGGGAAGGCAATGCCATCTGCTGGAATTGTGCCATTTTTCCAGAGTGTCTTGTGTACAGTGAACAACACTTGTCATAAAAATCCGCGAACCGGAGAGGCTCCAGGCTATGCCAACGTTCTCAACGCATCAGTGTAATGTGTCTTCATTTAGTCGTAATTTAATATTATTATGTACTTAGTGTTATTATTATTATTGCAGCAATTCGATATAGCGTCCCTTCAAGATTGCATACGCAGGAGTGCTCCAGAGATATTACTGACATATTTTGATATGCATTTTGATATCATCTATGTGTTAAATAAATTCTTGCTTTATTTGGATATTTTATTCAAGCAGATAGACTGACATATTAAAAAAGTGGTCATTTGTGTCTTGCTGCTGTGATGCTTCTGATCGGACAATGCTGCAGACTTAATTAATCTTTGGATCGATTACTGTGGCCATTTTGTAACCTCAAGTTGACACATTTATATTGAAATAGCGCAAGTGTCCGGTGTATGTTTGACTGTATTTTTGGAGCACTATTTGAGATCTGATAAAGGCACTAAAAGGCATTACATGAATTTTGTGCTTCTTTACCAAGGACAAATTTTTATTTTGTTTCATTGATTTTCCTAACCTTACCCTGAGTAGACGTAGTTAGTGTTCCAAACTATAAGGATATGTTATCAACGCACAGTCTTTGCTCTGTCGATCATATCACACTTGAGGCATGATATCATTTCTTGATACCACGTTTATTCTTTATGGTTTTCGTAGGCATTGTTTGGACAAGTCAAATTGACGGCCAGTCCCAGACTTGGCTTGTCTTGTAGTTCTACTAAACAGACTGTGCAGTGCTATATACATCTTTAATTTCATCCACTCTATTAAAGTTCATTTCGTTACTTTGATTTTTTCTGCAGACTGTCGCTGTTAATGTCCGAAGTGGATGCCCGACTGGATGACATTTCCAATTCTAATATCTTTGAAAACCTAATGTATGATCTGGAGACTGTCAAACAACTGAGAGATATCATTGTGCAATGTACGTACGCCTATTACCGTAATAGACTTCAGAAACTTAGATGATGCAGCAGAAGTTGTGCCATGGCTGGTTCCAGATTACTGAAAGTTGTCTGTGATCCTGCTAACAGAATTTTATAGTACTAGTTCTATCAGTGGTTGAAATCGTTCTGTAAGTGGGTCTGACACCCTTGTTAGATTAGCACTATGCTACTACTAGTGTTTGACGTTTGGTTAATGTTATGAATTATCAAGAATACTTCTGGATTTGATGTTATTAATTTTTGTGAATACTGTAATAATAATAATAATAATATAATGACGACAATTTATATGGTGCCATAACACAGCCATGCCGTTACAAGGACGCCTTACAAAACAGTTAAAAGACAGCAACTCGCTGTGAATTAATTCAGTGGCATCTCTTCAGGATACTGACTAGGAAACATTACATCATTAGTGTAATGTTGTTTTAGAGAATTTGTGAGTTTATGTGTTCTATGTGCAGAGTTTGCTTTTAATGGATAGTACAATGTATAAGAAAGCATGAAGTAGAGTGTTCCGTTGCTGGATTGTGAGACTACGATAGCTGCCTGTTCAGTGTTCACCGGTATGGAACTATATATGAGAAGTCTGCAAATTGTGCACAATGACGTGAAGAGCTTTGCAACTAAGCAAACTAGGAAAAATTCACTGTGAGACTGTGGGTGGTGGTTCAAGTGGCATTCACTTAACATGGCTGACTCATATACATAAGAACCTATAAACAGGTAGAGCAAGGTGAGAATTCTTTTATGGTAAGTTCATAAATCAAGTGCATGTTCTAAAACATACTGCTTGTCATTAATCAGTGTCTTTATGCTATGCCCGGTTCGAGTGTCAACTTGTCTGTTTTTCTCTCTGCAGGTGATTTTCATATTAAGGATTTTCTGAAAGACTCTTCTAAGCTGACGGAATTGTTGTCTCAGCAGAACATTACCCTGTCACCTCAGTCGTTGGAAGTTCTCCTAGCTTCTAGCCTGAACATCACTGAGGTAAAAAAAAGTATAGGTGACGATCTATCTCCACTTTACTAACAATCCCTTTAATTGGTTTGCCGTGCTCTTCCTACTGTCTGGTTTGTTTAGATGCACTGATTTGCATTGTGGGACAATGCTCATTTGCATTAATCCTTTACGCGTTTGCCCCGAGTATATCCGCTGAAAACGGGCTTAAAATTTAAAAATGAATGGGTAAAGGGTTAAGTTGAGATTTTCTTTCAAGAAGCCATTAGAAATTGTGGCGCTCTATGTAAACAAAAGTACACTCTGTCTGCGCATATGAACGTATGTTGTACTGATTTGCATGTCTCCAGTTGATTTCGTACATATCAACCAGGCAGTGGCCTGCGTCTGTTGATGGACCCAGGATTTTGCAGCAATCCATCTGTAAGGAGAATCTCCTGGAACGCATCATCGTGTCTCCAGTTGGTGAAAAGAGGGAACGTCTAAAAAATGAACTGTGCAACCTGACGTCCCTCCAGTTTGGGACGCTTCTGAACGATATCTATCGAAGTATTGACCTCAGTCTTGTCGAAAAACAGGTTTGTAACAAAACACTGATTGTGCTATATATAAAATCTACACAGAGCGCTAAGCTTCTTTTGACTGTTACAAATTCGACTGGTTAAAATTGGTTGAATTCAAATCAGCTTTAAAATAATTTGGTGAAAATACGTTGGCACCTGGGAAATAATCTGCTCAATTATAGGTTGTTAATATTGATTGATTCGTAAGGGTAAGTAAGTAAGGTTAGTACATGTACGAATCGTACGATTGAACAGAAGAAGGTTGGAAAAGCGTCTATAGACGACATATTATTGGAAAAAATTGGTATGCGTTGCCTAAATATAGATCCGTGGAAATTTTGTTCTTCGAAGCATATATGTGATTCTTAGTTGAAAAGAATTGAGCAAAATTACAGGTTTTATCAATGTTTTGAATTGTTGACTTTGATGAACTGAGATTGATTTACTAATGACACAAGGGTGTCTCCTGATATGCGACTGCATACAGTCTTGTCAAAGAGCAAATCTGTAGGTTGGTATCAAATCATGTTTTACAGAACAGGATAACATTTATAGAGAAATTTGCCCATATTAAAATGCTTCAGGACTCTTTGGCCAGGGCCATAACAAATGCCTACAAAGTCAATGTGCACAGAGTCTTTTTTTCACATGATTCACAGTTTACAGGGTACTGGGTAACAAACACTGGTCAGCGTGATTTTACTCAACTTTCAACTCACTTGCTCATTAGATACATAGTTACTCATGATATTCCACAAGCCATGGTTTCTCCTTCTCTCAATTGGTCCTTCTCTCTGGAATTCTCTGTCTCCTTCTGTTTGCGCTACACTTCTGTCTGTCAGTCTCTCCTCTGCTCTGTCTCTTCTCAAAACCTGCTTCTTCTTGCGGGGCCTTGCGCACTGGGAGCGCCTCTGAACGGTTCACCCTACTAGAGGCGCTTTATAAATGTTTAAATACAATACAATACTGGGCTCATGGTATTGCTTGGCTACTGTGGAATTGGCTAAGTTCTTATCTGTCTGCTGTGCAAGTTCTCTTGTGCTAATTAGATCTGGATTTATATCTCATCTTTCCAGAATCACATTTTGATGTGACCTTTCTTTAGATTAATTTGTTATTATATTATTGGCAGATTGTCTGAATGTTCATCTTGGAAAATAGATTGTGTAGATTTGGAGATTTGAGCGAATTTCCTAGGCCTGCCAGTATCATGGTTCAGCAGCAAACCACTGCCTGTAAACCGCAAAAATTAGATATAAGCCACAACACTGGTTCAATGTGCCATGGAATTTACTTTAAAGGCTGAGCAGTCAGACCCAAGCTACCATAACCTGTCTATATGTTTAATTTTTTTCTCTGTTTTACTTTGTAGGCAAGACAGTGTGTATCCAATAAACTGACTGTTGTTGGATCTATAAATATGTTTGTGCGTGTTATCCAGCTGCAGTCTCATGTGAGTTGTTATATTTCATAATGTGTTCATGATGTGTTAAGTCATATTTTCCTGATAGCTTTGTATCATTAGTACTCTATAGTTAAGTGGCATTTTGTATCTTGCAGTCTATAGTTAAGTGGCATTTTGTATCTTGCAGTCTATAGTTAAGGGGCATTTTGTATCAAGATTGCTAGTTCCACTTATTTAAGTGGCATTTTGTATCTTGCAAGTCTATAGTGGCAATTTTCTGTTGGTGTATTTTTAAGTTATTCTTTAATATGATTCTTTATCAAAATTTTGGTGTTGTTTCTGAAAAGTTGAAAACGCATAGTGCTTTGCAAGTTCAAAGTTCTAAGTAAAAATCAAGTACGGTGATTATTTAAGGGAATCAGTGTTGCTTGGTGAATGCTGCTTAATGACTTGGCAATTTGTTAGTGTACAGCTACTTCTCTGGTTTGAGCTTGTAACTAATTCGCAATTTCTGTGATTCATTTCTTACTGGCAGGCGGCCAGGAAATGACCCAAAAAATGTAAGCATCGTATAAGCCTCATTAATACGTTTCATTGTGCTCTGTCATCTTTCGCTCGTATTTGGGTGAAAAACTTTGATCAGGTATTTGAAAATTTGTCTCACTTTTCCTATTTGGGTAAATACATTTGCGAGGTTATTGCGTTTGGTTTTCTTAGTACACAGAAGCAACACAACTGATGGATAAATTCAGCCAAACATTTAGTCTTGCAAGCAACGCTCTGCATATTTCCAATTTGCCTCCGATGGATACATCATCCTTGATGAACTCATCCAACTGGATTCTGCAGACAATTGGCGCAGTCCTTTGCCAGTCCGATTCCGTCCTCGATAAATCATTCAGGGACGAGGGTGACTATTTTGGTCGAATGGCAGAGCTGCAGAGAAGCTCAGAGAGCGATGTCAAACTTCTAAACAACGAAACACGTTTTGATTCGGATTTTACCTATGACAACACTACCTGTGAGCTATCACGCGTCTCTGTTATTGTTTATAGACTAGATTCATGCACAGTACATGCGCACTAGTTCGGCAAATGTCCTTTCTTGGGGGATGCCCTGCGCCATTCATCCCATTTTCCCACTCCCCATTTCTGGTCTCTTCTCCTTATTTTTCAAAATTCTATGTGATAGTTCTCATTCATTCATTCATTTCAGACATTTATATAGTGCTTCTTCAAGAGTATCTACTCAGAAGCGCTCCCGACCCAGCCACAGCTAAAGAGAGCAGTCTTAAGAGCAGAGTAGAACGCGGCCTCAAAGGCTCGAGGCATTAGACGTAACTCCACAGGAAGCCCATTCCAGGTTGTAGGGCCAACGACAGAAAAGGCACAGTGCTGCGTAATAGAAGTGCGTGATCGAGGGACAAGAAGCTCACCCTGTTTAGAAGAGCGGAGAGAGCCACGGCGCTGGACGTTTAGGGTTTTGCACAGTACTAGTAAGCTACTTTGCACTATATTGGTCATAATCACAGTATTTGGTATCAACTATAATATGTGAGTTCTTGAATGCGTTTTTGGTACAAAGTTCTCTCAGAGAATGAATGTTTGACTCAATGTAGGCTTTTGCCTGTGTATCGATTTCGACTTTTTATTGGAACAACCATGAGGGTTTACAAATTTAAGTTAGGACTCTGAAATCCTATACAACCCTTTACCAACCAAAGTTTAGTAAATGGTATGGGAAATCGTATCCCCTTTGTCTGTAATGAGTTAAACTGTGCACGGAATGGTATAAATGTATGGCAATTGTATTTAACTGAATTTATTTTATTGAAATTGTATGCTGTTGAGATGTTGAGTGTGATCAAGTTAAAATTTCTCAGCAATTTGTAAATGACCCATAGTTACTGGAAATGTTGGTTGTGCAATGATGACAACTTGGCCAGACACAGTGATGACGATGCAAGGATTGCCCTACACTGCATGGATTCAGCGTAAACAGAATTTGGTGACCAGAGAACGATCAAGGTTTGAGTTTTCGGCTTTAAGAAATGTTCTTTGTTTGAGCATGTCAAAATGTATTTATGCATGTTAAACTTGTCTATTTGTGTTAATCTACTGGTGACATGTTAACACAAATTTATGTTAAACTGTGTTCTTAGCATTTTTCTGCAACGACATCTTCTATCGCATTCAGCAGTTAGAGAACCCTGTGGTTCGGATGGTCTGGCACCAGATGAAACCGCTGGTACGCGGAAAGATACCGTACAGTCCAGATACACAAGTCGTCCGACGAATTATCCAGCAGGTACAGTGGTACACCGATTCTAACGTATTGTGCTCTTATTCATACGGAACCTGTTTTTTGTCTTTTAAAAGACTTAGTGATCTTTAATTCAGTCTGGTGTGACTCAAAAACCATTTCTATTGAGGCATTAGATTGATCAGTGTCTGATGAATTATGTCACTCTCTGAAGTGCATACATCTTGTTATTTCAGTATCTGTAATTGTTTTGTATTTTTCTTCTTGTTTCCCTCTGTATTGTTGTTCCACCTTGTATTCTTCATTCATGTTCTATGTAATGTTAGCTTTACTAATTACATTGCAAATTATCTCCGGCTGGTGCTGCCTGTGTGTAGGTTCAGTCATAAGTTGGTTCACAGGTGCTGTATAAATTTTATTTTTAATTATTATACAGCATGTCTTTGTTATGATCTGTTCTGCTGCAGGCAAACTGGACGTTTGAATATTTGGCTCGAATTCAGAAGATGGCAAAGGCTGTTTCGGAAGATTTGCCCATTGTTGAGCAGTTTATGACCTCCAGTCCTGTGATGGACAACATACGCGTAAGTGTGTCATCATTACTTCCATCTGTGCATTGGTGCAACGTACGTAAGTCTACATGTTCATATGCAATGTATATATACATGCATACGTGTGTTATGTTTACGAATTCATTTATGGTATGTAGCATTGTGTGCATGTTTTTTTTGCACATCATCTGGAAATATCCTAATTTATCACCAGGTAGTGTCTTTAACTCTTTATCAAAAGGTGTGTACTGAAAGTGGCTGGGAAACCCATGCGGCTTGTCGTTAGATTATTTAGAAAGTCTTGCACAGCTGTAGCAGCCATTGCGTGAACCATTCTAATGTCATGTGCTAATTTTCCGGTAAATTGCGTTGTGTAAAATATTTTTGGGCCATTCTGGATATTTTTAATATCACTACCAGTCTAGTAGTGATATCTATACAATAACGCTTTTTAAATACTACGCCATATGAAATGCTGGAAGCTTGGCCATTCTTAAGCTTAATCTTTGACAATGCTGTAAAAAAGAATACAAGTCTTACGATTGAAAAGTTAGTGTCTTTGTTTTATTTTGTGCATTAGGTCGCACTGTTTGCAGCAAATTTAGTATTCCCTGACAACAAAGGTATTGAAAACGCTTTCTACTGGACACAAATCCAGCCAGCAGGCCCTAACATCAGCAACTGGCAGTATGTCTTAAACCTGACCGAGGAGGTGGTGACATTTGTTGCAACCTACTTTGAGGTAACCCGATCCTGAGACATATTCAGTCGAATCTGATAAATTTATTTTGTTGTTTAATCCAATCTACTGACTAAGAACGGTTAGTGCAGTTTCAGACTTTCTAAGAGAGCAGTCAGTCGTGTCTTCTCAGCATTGAACTCCACAGACTGAAGTGATCTCCCCTGGAACTCTTTCCCAGAACCATCTCTACTATATTATTTTCTTACCATAAAAAGACTGTTTATTTTTAGCCGTACTGAAGATGAGAGCATCTCTGAGTAATTGTCTGGAAGAGGCTATATATATTATATATATTATTAATTCCTCTGTATATATATATACATATGTATAATTACATATGTATAATTACATATGTGTGTGTATATATATAGGGTGACACGAAAGTTTGTTCACCGTTTTCAAAATGCGTTATCTCAGTAATGGCTTCATATATCTCTATAATATTTTGTCAGTGTATACACCAGTCAAATGAAAGATACTGGTACAAATTTGATTATGATCCAGTCTGTTTTCGCCATTATATATAAGAAAATGTAAAGACGACCAGTTTTTGCGGAAAAAACTGCCTTCATAAAATTAACACAATCAAGAAACTGTGCATACGCCTAGCCTCGCATACAAGCGTCACAAGACACTGTTGTTACCTATATAGGGCATACACAGACGTAGGCTATTAGTGCACATTGTCTCCTTTCTGCTTAATGACAGCACTGACTCTATCCGGCATGACTGGATCAGCCTCTGGAGTGCCCCAACTGCTATCAATCTCCACGCTCGTTGGAGGCTACGCTTGAGCTGATCAGCGTTCTTTGGCTCAGGATCTTTATAAACGATGAGAGATAAAATACTCCACAAGTTCTCAATAGTAGAGAGGTCCGAAGAGTTGGGTGAACAATCCTTCGGCTTTATGTGTGACGGGAGGTTGTCGTCTAGCCACTTTGTCGTCACAGCTGAACCTTCCGGCTTCAAGGCAACGACGCCACCACTACACCACCGCGCCCCACCTTTCTGCTTAATGACAGCACTGACTCTATCCAGCATAGGAAGAGTAGGCTACGTTCCGCTAGCTCCACAGATGAAGTTTAGTCCGTCGGTGATGGTTTGGGGTGAGATGACTGTCATGGGTCTTTACTCGTACTCGCAGTACTACGTACATCACCAACATTCTCGAGCAAATCGTGAAGCCAGCGTGCATGCGCCATCCTGCTGAAATAATCCGAGATCATTGTCAACAAATAACTTTCGTTGCATGACACTGCCGTTGTCATTTTCTCGTTCGAACGCTGGCTTCACCTCAAGTCGCCGCGTAAGGACCTTGGGCAAGTCCCTCACTCGCAATTGCTCAGCGCTTCGGCGTGAAACTCCGTTGCAGTGTCCGCTCTGCAGTCGGGGCTGTCATTAAGCAGAAAGGTGGGGCGCGGTGGTGTAGTGGTGGCGTCGTTGCCTTGAAGCCGGAAGGTTCGAGGTTCGAATCCACCTCAAGTCGCCGCGTAAGGACCTTAGGCAAGTCCCTCACTCGCAATTGCGCAGCGCTTCGGCATGAAACTCCGTTGCAGTGTCCGCTCTGCAGTCGGGAGCGCCTCTGAGTAGAGTGCTTGAAGGGGCGCTATAACAAGTGCACATACATACACACACTAAAAGCCTACGTCTGTGTATGCCCTATATAGGTAACAACAGTGTTTTGTCACGCTTGTATACGAGGCTAGGCGTATGCACGGTTTCTTTATTGTGTTAATTTTATGAAGGCAGTTTTCCCGCAAAAACTGGTCGTCTCTACATTTTCTTATATATAATGGCGACAACGGACCGGATCATAATCAAATTTATACCAGTATCTTTCATTTGACTGATGCATACACTGACAAAATATTATAAAGAAATATGAAGCCATTACTGAGATAGCTCATTTTGAAAACGGTGAACGAACTTTCGTGTCACCCTATATATATATATGTATGTACCGGTATGTTTTTAAGTATGTTCCCAGTATATATGTCTGTACTTGAGTACAGATACTCAAACTAATGGTGTCTTTGGGTCACTCGAACCACTTTACAGTTATTTCCTGAAGCTGCTGAACTGATTTTGTGTAGGATTTCAAATGTTGTAGTACAAAGTCTGTTGTTGAAATTTTTTAATATTCCAGATGGTCACTAAAATTTGGTGTGGGGGTGACCTACCTTAGAAGAATGATTACCCTGGAAAAGCAGTTTTGCAGTCGAGGTCTGGAAACGAGCAATCACGGAAAATATAGTGTGTTTCTGTGTGTACCTGAGCCTGCTTGAAATAGTTACTGTGTCGGAATCATGGGTTAGTCCTTAGTTTCTTAGTGTATTGTTATTTTGGGGTCATTGTAAATCTTAAAAATCACTTCAAATGTCTAGGTTTCATCATGTTATTTTTTGCAGTGTTTCCAGTTTGACAAATTCGAGCCATTCAAGCATGAGGCTGATCTGGTCAAGACCAGTCTCAAGTACATAGAAGACCAGATGCTCTGGGCCGGTAAGGCCAAAATTAATTTGTTATTGTTATTATTATTATATAGGTAGTGATGGCAGTTTCTCTGAAACTATTATTATTGCTTTAAATATGATATTCACTGTCGACTTAATGAATAAAGTTGCTTTTTGGAATTTTTTTATTATTAGTTATGGATCAGGGTGTCATGGGGGTGCGGTGGTGTAGTGGGTATGTTCGTTGCCTAGCAGCTGGAGGGTTGCAGGTTCGAATCCACCTTAAGTCGCCGCGTAGGGACCTTGGGCAACTCCTTACTCGCAATTGCTCATCGCTTCAGCGTGAAACTTCGATTCAGTGTCCTCGCTGTGGTCAGGAGCGCTTCTGAGTAGAAATCTTGAAGGGGTGCTATAACAAGTGCATATACATACATACATACATACATACATACATACATACATACATACATACATACATACATACATACATACATACATACTGTATTGTAGATGGGAATTTACTTATTACCTGAAAGCCATGCAGAATTAATTTGTAAAGTATACAACTATATGTAACTGTTTGAAATATCAAAATGGTATATCAAAACTATAGAAAAGCTGCTACAAATCAGCTGTCACTATGATCTTGGCGGAGGTCTAAAAAGACAACAATTGTTTGCACATTCTATTTGAAGGCCTTGTATTTCAACTTGGTGACGACAACTCTTTGAACAGCTCAGATAGCAAAATGCCAAGTCACATTACGTTCAAGATTCGGATGGATTCGGACCGAGTTGACTCCACAAGGAATTTCAAAGTTACAGACAAGTATGTAACCGCTTTTGGAACCGCCATACTAAAGTCTGCGGCATCCTTGCTGTTTGACATCTGTCTTGAGCTGTCATAGTTGCATGTTATTGATCATTCTGATTGCCAATGGTATGCAATGTTCATGACCTAATGACTGTGGGGTTTGAACTTGTTGGGTGAACTCTGTACATAACCGCTAGTGTGTTGCTTTTAGAAATGTGCCGCTATTAGTGTTCAGTGGAATTTGGTTCCAGTATAAACTGTAGAGTTAGTGGCAATTTCTTCGATGCACTGGCTTCATTTCCAGAACTGAGGGATGCACTTCTTGCTGTGTCAAGGGCTGGAGAGTGGAAATAAGTGACTCCCAGATGTTCCTCTTTGGATCAGAGGAACTTTTTACATTATTTATCTGGCAGCATTTGTTGTGTCTGGTTGCATTACTGAAACATGCTTGTTCACTATGGCTTATCCCACATGTTAGCTGCTGCTTTGTAAGGCACCCTTGTAACGGTATGGCTGTGTTATGGCGCCATATAAATTGTCGTAATTATTATTATTATGATCTTCCTGTGCCAAAACTTGTAATGAGCTGTTTATATAATGCCTTGCTTTATCCTATATTAACGTTAAAATCTGTTGTGGTGAATTTAGCAGGCCTACTTTAACGCTATTCCCACTTTTGTTGTGACTGGTCAGAATCTGTTTTTGTAATTTGCAGATACTGGTCTCCGGGTCCTCGATCCAGACCCATGCCAAGTATGAAGTACGTCATCTCTGGCTTTGCTTACCTTCAAGATCTGATTGAGCATGCCATCATTCGTGAACAGACAGGCAAAGATGACATCGGCATCTCATTGCAACAGTTCCCTTATCCGTGCTACATAGAGGACAAGTTTGTATATGAATTGTTTTCAATTAATTTTGATGATTCTTGTGTTCTGAAAATCATTGCCATAGAAAGATTACTGCTGGAAATTACATTCGGCTTTTGCCTCACCATTGAAATGCCCTCTAATCAGGGTGGCAGCTGGGCTTAAAGTGTGGCTGGACAGTCAGGCACTTATTTTAAAATGGCAATGCCACTCTGCCACTTATTTAGACAGCAGAACCTGGAGAATTGATGGGCATCCAGGCACTTGTTTTTCTACACTTTAAGCACTGGGTGGCAGCACTGCGTTATTGGCATGTAACATGAAATCTGTTGATCCAGTCTTCAGAACGTGTTTGATAAAATACTGTTTCCTATCATTAATTGATTGACTCTGGTTTTATGTAAATATTATCCCCGGAAATATATGTACTCTGGCATCTGAAAACGGCAGCTCGACTAATACAGTTGTAGAGAAGATTTGACTTTCAGTTGGTTACTACATGTTGGAATGTGATTTTTACTCCACTTAACAATTTACCACATTGAATTTTATCTACAAATTATGTCCGTGATTTTGCATTTGCTAGTAAGTACATTTTATTAATGTTTCTATTGATAGTTCTGTTCTGTTTCACCAGAAACCGTCACAGCTTTTAGAGGAAGATATAGTTGATGGGCTCATAACTGTTGAAATTGTACTTAGGGTAGTTCTAATTTCTAGCACATATTGCATGCCTTCATGATTGCTTGGAACCCTGTTGCATGAACTACTGAAAACCCTGTTGTATGGCCGAAATTTGCGCATTCGAGTGGCAACATAGAATGTTGTCAAATGAAAGAATGTTCAAAAGGCTCGGGTATTCAGGCCAAATTTTAGTAAGGTATTGAATTTTGACATCCTTAGAGACGAAAAAAATTTTGATTGACTTTTGACATCCTTAGAGACGGACCTGTATAGGTCTGCTGACAGAAGAGCTTAGTGATGACAACCATGCTAACAAAAAACTGAATGCAGAGCTAATTCAAGTATGCTGAGTGAAATTCCAACTAGTGCAGATAGTCCACACTGAAAATCGTGGATAAGACATTCATTCACAGGTTGAGAGTGCATTGTTTTTTGTATATATTTGCATGCATGGTAGTATTTGGCTGGATGGCCACAGTCGAGTACCAACTTGTGCTGACTTATTCCAACATATTTTTAGCAACCCCGTTACGCTGTAATAAACCTGTTACATTGCCCTATCGTACCTTAGATTTCCAGTAAATGTATTTCTGATGCTTCTTTTAATGTAGGTTTACACTCGCAATATCGCGAAGTTTGCCATTGTTCATGACGTTGGCCTGGATCTTTTCTGTGGCGATGATTGTGAAGGGAATTGTCTACGAGAAGGAACAGCGCCTCAAGGAGGTTATGAAGGTCATGGGCCTCGGTAATGACGTGCACTGGGTGTCGTGGCTCCTCACAAGTTTCATCACGATGCTGGTCTCTGTCTTGCTACTGGTCCTGGTTCTCAAGGTATTCAGAAATGCATTGAATACATATAGTTTCTTTTCTTGTATTCGCATTTAAAAGTTTTATGTGCAGTTTTATTTTTTCTGCATCATTAAAATGCTTTTCAATGAAGCTTTAGAGCATGAAGATGTAGTAAAGCAGTTTTTGAGATTTCCCTATGGCTTGAAGACTTCAGTTTGTTATTTAATCATAATTTTAATCATTATTTTAATCATTTTATTGATTGCAGTTAGCATCAACAATACAGCAATGAACATGATTAAAATTACTAATTGATGCTAAGCTCTGATTTAACAACATATGAAGAGTTAAGGACTTACCAATTCTAAACAGTTATACACTATGGACTAGCTTAATAAAGACCATGGTATGAAGCTGTTCCCTCCAGTCTTTGTAAATTTGTCATCTTTGTTGCATTACGATGCCAAGTCCAGTTTTTAAAACGAAATTGTGTCATATGCTGTTGTGGAATCAATTCTTGTAATGCATTTTATTTATAGTACTGTAATTGTAATAACTGTGACCTTTTAATTGTAATTATTGTTATAAGTGTCATTATAATTTGTGTTTCAAGTTGTTTAAGGTGAATGATTAATGATTACGGAGCATGAGGAGAGATTCTGTTGTACTAGGCAATCTCTTTTTTTGGCAATATTAGTGTGGTCTGGAAATGGTGCCATACATGTAGGAAATTGTTTCTGTTTTTCATCAGGGTGGGAAAGTGCTGGAGTATTCTGATGGTTTGGTCGTATTCGTCTTCATGCTGATGTTCAGTCTCGCTACCATCATGCAGTGCTTCATGTTCAGCGTTTTCTTCAGCAAGGCCAACCTGGCTGCTGCTTGTGCTGCCATCTTCTACTTTATTGGATATCTACCATATGCACTCTGCATTCAATGGGAGGACTACATGGTTCAGTGGCAGAAAGCTCTTGCCGTTAGTTTAAAGCTCTTAATAAATATATATATATATATATATATATATATTAAGATTCATGTCTGATGCAGACATGAATCTGATATGCTGGCTACATAATTTACCACAATATTGAGCAAGTAATTGCTCTGTGTAAAGTGTATTCATATATAAATATATATATAGTTATATATATATATATAGTTATATATATATATATTCATATATATGTAATATTATATTGTAGAGTGAGTGAAGCATTTATTCATTTATTACGAAAATTTACATGGCGCCCTTCAAATTTGATTGTATTGCTATCACCACTGAGAATGTTTCATGAATGGGCATTGGGTAGTGCATGAGCGCTGGACTGCTTTGTGTTGCAGTGCCTTTCATCAACTGTTGCCTTTGGATTCGGCTGCAGTTACATTGCTCGCTTCGAACAGCAGGGCATTGGCATCCAGTGGTACAACGTGCCGATAAGTCCGATTCCAGAAGACTCCTTCAGCATGTCACACTGCATTGTCATGATGATGGTTGACACCGCCATTTATTTTGTCATCACCTGGTATGTGGAAGCTGTCTTCCCAGGTAAGAAACTCCTCTCTAGCACGTCATTATGGTAAAGACCTGTGATCTGAATTATATCAGCAACCACTGTTGAAGATGTATGCTTATGCTATGCAGTACAATGTCAGTCTGGAGTGCATCATCATTTCACTTTGGCTGATATCAGGCTTGGAATGCAGTGGAATAGTGGTGCATGGTTGTTTTAGTGGTGGTCACTGGCATGGCCTCTTCTTATAGAAGCTTATGATCTTTGATAAATTTACCTTTGACTATTATACTTTTCTTTATTGTTGGGGTTTCATGTATCCTCCTCTGCTCATAGGATTGTCATTTTTTACCGGAAGCATGGAGTTTTGAGTAGCAGGGAGCATTCCACTGAATAACACAAGGGCAATATGCCTGAGAACGAATTATGGGATGCAGTTTCTTTCTTCTTTTGAATGATGAGATATCAAGGTATCCCGAGTTATTTTCTATGAAGAAACTTATGTCATTTCTCAACACTTTGAGCACTTTGTGCATTCTTATGATTTATTTATGGAACGGTCCGTCATTGCATTTCGGTACTGTTACAACTCCATGCTGTTCACATTTTTAGACTTTTTGCTCAGATTGAGCTGAATCTATTTTCATTCTGCTTACATTTATGAAAGTCTCTTTCCTTGTTGTTATCAGTGATGAGTGAAGGACTTGCTCAAGGTCCCTAACCATTTGGAAGGAATCACTGGCATGGCATATCCAATGTTTCTCTGTGCACTGTGGCCCATCCTTATGGAATGGCCTTCAGAATTTATTCAGCTGTGTATCTTTTCTGTTTGTTTCGTTTGATGGAGCTCACACATACATACCTACAAGTTCTGAGTCCTGTTTTATGTATTGGATGCACACATCCCTTTGAAAAAGGGCCTAAAAATCTCACAATTCATATATAAATGTCTACATAGAGAGCATATTTATCTGATGTTGCATTTATGTTCTGTACGCACTTTGTCTACGCAGGTCAGTTTGGTGTTCCGAAACCTTGGTACTTTTGTTTCACAAAGTCCTATTGGTGTGGTCGAATGTACTCAAGTGAAAACTTGGTCCCGGTTGATCCAAACATCGAGCTGCACGCCAACCAAGAAGGTATTCACAAAATTCGTACTACGTTGTAGCATGGCCGCAGATTGTTAATGCATTTTTCATTTTCAGTATTGTACATTTGTCCTCCTCTGGAACTGTGGCTTGGGCTCCCCAGTCTCTCTCCAGTTCCGCAAGCACCTAAAGCTTTCCTGTTTGCCATTTATGACACTGGCCTGGGTCAGGGACATTCGTCTGACTATCTGAGTGGTGCTTTATAGCTTTCGATTATAATTACACCCAGGGTTCATATATACTGATACACAGGGCTTAAAGTGTGCCTGGACGGTCATGGACGGCGTCCATGCACTTGTTTTAAAATCTGAACGCCGTCCAGCCACTTATTGGCGAGCACAGACTGGAAAAGTAAGGGGCGTCCAGGCACTTCTTTTGGAGAGGTAATGGGCGTCCAGGCACTTATTTTCCACACTTTAGGCACTGCTGATACATAATTCTGCATGAACACTTCATTGTGGTAGTGTAAGAAAATGATGCTCAAAGAAATGATTGTTTGGTTTCATTGTTTTGTTCATCTTTCCATCCAAAATATCCTGCCAACTTCAACTTGCCTATCTGCAACTGTGATGTTTTCATCTGGTTCTGTCCTATGGATTATGCGTTGGAATGTGGCTATGCCCAAAAACCATTGTTGTTTGTTTGTACTTTATGATAAAAATGCTACGTACACAGTATACACTATACAGTATACACGTTCCCTGATTAGGTTGCTGTGTTAATTGGATAATGGATTAAAGTTATTAGATATCATGACTTGTTTCATAGATATGTCTTCTTTAATTCCTGTTCTACTATGGTTACTAACGATATAATGGATGGTATTGGCTGCTTCCTTCACCGTTCTCGAATAATCTTACAATGAAAATTATGTGCTTTCCTAAGTGGGATAGCCTTCGAAACATATTCAAATTGCATTAACCATTTACTGGTAAAAGGTTAAATTACACCTTGCCAGATCTGTTGGATGACAATGCTTGATCGCATGTTAAAGTTCCTAGCCATATGCGTACACACGTATTCCGGTACATGGTGAAAATTGCATTTATCATGATCCTAGCAGTTTTGAGTGGTAGTGATGATGTTAGTTGTTGTGATGTTAGTTGTTGTGATGATGGTTTTCAATCATTGTGTAATTTTAAATCTTTGAATTATGATTAGCCTCTAGCATGTTTGAAGCGGAGCCTAAGCACCTGAAACTTGGAGTCGCTATCAAAGGCCTTCAAAAGGTCTACAAAAAAGGACAGCGCCTAGCAGTCGACAATCTCGATCTGAACTTCTACGAGGGCCAAATTACGTCATTTCTTGGACACAACGGAGCAGGAAAAACTACAACGATGTAATTGTTTCTCAAACAGTCTAGGCATAAACTTTCTTTTAACTATTTCACCTATCTAGGTCACTTATAGCTTATATCAAGCTATGTGAATAGTCAATATATCAAGACATACTTTGACTACAGTCAATGTTGACTCAGTTATGATGCTTGCAGTTACATATCACTATTCACTTGCACCTTGGAGCCACCATAATTTTATGGTTCACATGATTAGCCATTCACATTATGAACTGTTAGCAGAAGGGATTGTTAACACGTTGACCGCCTACATGCCATGTTAAATGACTGCAGCCAGTACGAGTTAACTCGTACTGGGTGGCCAACGTGTTAATGTCATTCTTTTTGGAATAGGATGCTATTATTGCATAGGATGTCGTAATAACCTTTAATAATGTTATGATCTTTGTACTTAAGAGGGTTTTCAAGATAGTTTTGGTAGTAGCAGGAAGTTAAGTGCACCTCAGTTCATTTTGTTGTGTTTTGTTCTAGGTCCATTCTCACAGGTCTCTTTCCACCAACCCAGGGAACTGCCTTTGTCTATGGCAAGGACATTCGTTTTGATATGGATGAGATCCATAAGGACATGGGCATGTGTCCTCAGCATAATGTTCTCTTTGACAGGCAAGTTCATATTCATGTTACTTCCTGCACCAAACAGTCAGACCTCTATAAATATATAGATACAGCTTATTTAGCATCACTCTGGCTCTCAATGACCAGCCTTTCTGATCTCTTGACTGTATTCTGAAACTGAACAACTGGTAATTTTCTTTTGTCGTTGATTTGGTCAAGTATCAGTGAATTAGTGCACTCCCATGATGAATAGAACATGTACCGTAAATGAAAACAGAAATGGCTCAGCATAAATGTAAATTCAATAAATTCAGTGCTCTTCTTATGTGTAGCGTGAGTCATGATGCGTTTTTTTAAATCCATCGCGACCTCAATATTGATTTATTTCTTTGAATATGATTTGTGGTTTCATGTTCAGTATCTGGTTGAGAAGCGTCCTTTCTACAGCCACTGGCATTTTGATGGAAGGATTTTTATATACCGGTCGAATTGTTTTTGTCTTTGCAAGAAGTTGTTATTTGAACATATACTGTATATTGAGTGATTGTTCATGGAATTAAATGAGCAATTACTTTTCTGTAACTGTTTTCAGTCTTACAGTAGAGGAGCATCTCTACTTCTACAGTAGCCTGAAGGGAATGAGAAAACCAGCTCAAGAAGAGGAAATGAAAAAGATGATAGAAGATGTTGGCCTGCCACATAAGAGACTGGCACTCGCTAGCAGTCTTTCTGGTAAAACACTACATGCTTTCTTGACTATTTATATTGTGGCTAAGTACTAAGCGACATAGATACTGCTATGTTGCCATGGTTTCTGATTACTATGGCATTCAACTTTAACCTTTGTCTTAACGATTCAACTTCTGGTGCATCATTTGTTGTTGAGGGAGATATTCTGTGGGAAGGGGTTGATCTGGGTTTCATTTTCTGTTTGGTTTTTAATTAAGCTGACGATCTTTCAACCGGAGAACCATTCGGTTGTAAAAGCTACATTTCATCTATGTATAGAATATTTACAAATACTGGCACTCCTGCTGTGTTAATCTCCTTTGTCATGTCTTTCCAGGCCTCGGATTGCTTGCTGATCTTGATCTAAAAAAGTGGTGTGGGTTTCTGTGAGTAGCTTCATTGCAGAGATGCATGGAGAATACATTCTGTCACTTTCAACAGTTTCACGTACAGTTGTAAGCTATAACTACTCATCTTTTTAAGGCCGCAGTAGATGGGTGACACTGATGTTTGTTTTCATCTACCTGACAGGTGGCATGAAACGGAAGCTGTCAATTGCCGTTGCGTTTACGGCGGGATCTCGTATAGTGATCCTCGATGAGCCAACAGCTGGAGTTGATCCATATGCGAGAAGATCCATCTGGGATCTCCTGCTCAAGTACAGAGCAGGTCTGCATGTCAAATCATGATTCTGATGCATTCGTTAGACTAGATGCGAGCATCTAGCTGTTTAAATATAATTGGAATTATATTCTGACCAATGTTTTATTGAATTCTAGCATACTGCAATTATGTTCTAACAGAATAATTTATGTATGATTATAATCTTGTTGCAGTAATTTTATGAAATTTTGAGGTTTTATTTTACCTTGCTGCAAATGATTAAGATCTAATGGTTGAGGATGTTGATGCTGAATGAGGACCATAGGCAATTATATTATAAAATTAGTTTGTGCAGGAAAATAAAACTTCATAACGAAAGCCAATATTATCTTCCTTGAATGAGTCATTTGGTTCTTTATGTTGCGGCATTTCTTGCTTTTTGTATTAGAAAAAGAAATTCTGCATTATCTTGTTATTTCTAATCTATGTAGTGGTTTTGCACCTGCATTACTGTCCCTAGGTCGAACCATCATTCTCTCGACCCATTTCATGGATGAGGCAGACATCTTGGGGGATCGGATAGCTATCATTTCGCAGGGAAAGCTGTGCTGCTGTGGTTCCAGTCTGTTCCTCAAGAGCCTCTACGGCAGTGGATACTACTTGACGTTCAGTCTTGCTAATGTCAGACGGAAAGAAGGGCAGTCGATGAGAAATGGCGGGGAAAGAGCTGCTGTCAATGGAGTAAAGCAAGATGTCAGCGGAGAAAAACAAGTCGCTAATGGAGGAGAAAGAGTTGACAAGATTGATGATGACATGATTAACATCGAGGTTAGTCTATGCTCACTTTCGTTCATTCATTCCGAGAATTGATGTCGTGCTTCTTCAAGAGATCTACTCAAAGGTGCTCCAAGTACAGCCACAGCTAAAAGTAGGATTTAGGTGACATAAAAAGCAAGCGAAGCGAGTTTAGCTTAAGCATCAATCGCAAGGCTGATGGGAAGCCACAAAACAATCTGCAAATTGTTTTGTTGATTGTCTTAAAAGATTATAAAACATTGCCTCAGTTGCTGTTCTTGCCAAGTGTGTGTGTGCTGTTGCTTTCCAATGTAAGCTTCATATATATACTCCTAGATTCCTGGAAAATCTAAACAATTTTAAATGGGTAAAGCTGTATGCATTATTGAGTGGATGTTTATTTTTTATTTGGCAGGTGACTCTTTATACAAGTGATGTTGAGTTAAGTACTGGCAGTGGTGCCTCAGTGAACTACAGCATGCATAATAAAGGTAAATAGAAATTGCTTTTTTCATTGGTACTTGTTTATTATTATTGTTACCTGTATAAGAATATTCTTTAATTGATCAATTACGATTCACATTTTGGTTTACATGCATGGTAATAAACGTACATCATCCATGAAGCCAATCATAAGTCAAGCATTTTAAAATGAAACACGTTGTCGTCTGTAATCCAAATCCATGCACACACAATTAAAAAATGTAATAATGAACTACTTTATAACCTATGCTTAATTGTTTATTTTTAAATTTTGTTTTGAGTTAAGCAGCAGGAAGGTATCCAGATGAGACTATTTGCATGTTTCCCATACTGCCATTATTTATATCTGTCTTTCTAAACTATCACCATGTTATAGCAAAGAATATGTTTTTGGTAAAATAGGCCCCCTTCTAGCAGGATCACTTCCTTCAAGTAGCCTATTGAACACAACCAGGGTAAAACAGACAAGAATTCTGCTGTTAACGGTCAAAGCCATTGGTGAAGGCGCTAATTTTTCTTACTCATCCATATGCAGCTTGATCGGTTCAGAATACAGTAACTGAAAATTGTAGCAGAATTCCTTTGTCAGTCAAGTTCTTGCATTCTCATATTCTCACTGATTAATTATAGCTGCATGTTATCGTAGTTTACCTTACTCTGCATTGCTGGCTGGTCCTGCTGTTTTTTAATTTGAATATTTCATAGGATTCAAGATGATTGTGCTTTTTGCTAGTGTGTGTGTGTGCGCACATGCGCATGTGTGTGCGTGTGTGTGTTTCCAATTGCATTCGATATTGATATTTTGTGGAAGCCAGAGTAATTGCATTTCTTTTTAGTTTTTTGTGTTTAGCAGTTTGTTAAACAGGTTTTGTTTGTTTATTTCGTATAGACGACGTGAGCGTAAATCAAGAAAAGGTTCTACTGGATTTGATTCGTAGTCACATTCCTAAGGCAAAACTCGTTGAAAACCTGTCATCGGAGTTAACATTCCAACTTCCTGATGATAAGCAAAGTGTCACAAAGTTTGACAGATTATTTGCAGACATTGATAAACAAATCGTCTCACTTGGAATCAGCGGATACGGAATCTCAAATACAACACTTGAAGAAGTATGCACTCGAGGCCTGTATATAATATTGCATTTGCACTGTAATACATTGGGTTCTATTCAAAAATTTACAGGCTGTACTATTGTAATACTCAGTAAACTACAATGCAGTGCTTACATGAAAGGGTAACCCTACCTGAGTTTTGTCAAAAGTATCTCTTTAAAACACTTTCATTTTGTGCTTGTTTCTTTTTTTTATTGTGCTTTAGGTTTTTCTCAAAATAGCAAAGATGTCAGAAATTGATGAAGAAAATGAAGAAATGGAGAGACAGCAGCTGGAGCTGTTGACCGATGGTTAGCCGATTTCTGGCAGAGCTTGAGTAGACTTGTTGTTTTAGTAGTGTAAAGTATGTGTCTAATATCAAAGTCAGCTAATTTGACGTATACCTAAAAGTTCAATCAGTAGATTTTTGAAATTACCAGAAAAGAGCATTGTATAAAAAATTAAGCACAAGTTTTATATGCCTAAAATGAACCAGAATTTAGCGGAGTGAAATTATGTGGTCATCTAATTTATGCAGCTAATTAAAGTTTGTATTTTGGAAACAAATTAAAAACTGCAACTTAAAGAGAACAAGTTATGGCCAACATTTTGATATTTTCACAGCATTGTACACACCTTAAAGTCACAAGGAATTTTCAAATGCAGCTGCCAGTATTTGAAAGGTTTGAGTTTAAATTTGGCTGTTGTGAATTTCCCGTCAGGTGGTTCATTTGCTCGGCCAATCACACGGCTGAGCTTTGGCCGTGCCAGACGAAGGTTTTTTGGAATGATTCGTAGAAGGCGTGCGCCTAATGGTCTACTGAATGATGACTTTTTGAACGATGAAGGTAGAAATTCTCTTGTTGTGATATTATTATTATTCAGCATGAGTTCGTACGAATGCATTGGTTACTTAAGTTTTTTTCGTATGTGTGTTGCTGTTGCATTTTAGATTAATCCACTTTTTAGACCTTTAGTCTTTCTAAAACGGTCTTCTAGTAAATTGTTCATATAATTGTTTTGTTGTACCTTACTACAAAACCATGATGATATGTATTTGGGCGCAGGGACTCCAGTTAGAATGTGCAGCTAATTATATCCCATAAATTGGAAACGTTTCCTATTACTATTGCAAGTCAAATAGTCGTCTGCTATGTATTTTAAGCTACAATTGGCATTGACTTTCAGAACAGTCTTAGCTAGATGTTTTAGCATTTCCCGTAAAACTGCTGTGCACGGATAATTCTGCTTTTCTGTTAAGTGTTTCTGTGTTAGTTGGAGAACAGGAATAACCTCTCTCCCTTTCTGTCTCTCTCTCTCTATGTGTCTCTGTATCATTGTCTGTCTGCCTCTGTGTCTGTCTGTTTCTGAGACCCTTTTCAGTCGCGAGAGCATTAAAAGTGGTCCAACTTGCAACTTGGCAACCCTGCTCTCTCTGTTTCTCTCTCTGTTTTGTAGTTTTAAGATTCAGGAATTGGTTCAATGACCAGTGCATTTAGTCCATTTTCTGCTTAATCACATACATCAATCACATAAATTTATATAGCGACCCTTCAAGATCTCTACTCAGAGGCAAGGTCTCTACTTGGAGTCTGCTATGTACAAAATTGATTTATTAATGCAACTGTGAAACTCACTACAACTTATTTTAATGTAAGATGTGATTTTGAGTTATGTTGTGAATGTTTTGTGTTGGCATGTTTACCTCTGGATCATCTTTATGCATTTTTTCTTCCTCCCTTTGTCAGTTGTTGCACAGTTCCCAGAGAGCTTGGCTCTTCTGGGTAGATCAAGTTTTTCGCAAGGTAGGTGTACTTGCAGAAGCATGATTATGCTGGTTGGCCTGAATTGCTTTTCTTATGTATTCAGCTTTTCATTTTGGGCACTGCTTGACTCCTTGTTCAATTTCTTTTAAACTTGTGATTTCCTTCAAATTATTTCAAATTTTTGCCAGTAGCTTTTATTTACTGGTGGCAATATACAATGCAAGATCACAGCTAAAGTGGCCACAAGGCAAGTTGTTTGGCTAGCTTTAATTATTGTGTTGAAGTGTATTGACACAGTTCTTCAACTTTCTTTATATTTTCTGCGGTTCCTGACAACAGGTATTACGGTGAGTGAATGTGTGATGGGTGTATATAGATAGCACCAGTTGAATTTTCATTGTTCTACGTATACAATGCGATAATTGCAACAATGAAAATAGATTAATGCTAGTCACAGACCTACTGCTTGCACACTGAGCAGTTTTATACAATTTCTTTACTGGGTGGTTTACATACAAAGTTTGTCTTGATGGCCCAATTTGAAGAGGTTCAAATATGTTCCATTGCAATTATCGCATAGATATCCTGTCACTGATAAATATTCTTTTGGGGCACGAGGCTGGAGCATTTATTATTATGTTTCTTGCGTACAATATGATATTATCAAAATAGAATTCGAAAGCAATTAGCAATTTGTGTACATATTTATTTGTGAATTTATTTATACACAAATTTATGTGTCTAAATAAGCTCTTTACCATTTATTATTTGACCTTGAAGTTGCAGGAGCTCTGGATGTGCACTGTGTTTATAACAGTAATTTTCTTTTCCGGAATGTAATTTTTAAAAATTTTACTAGAGGTTTGCAAATGTGCTGATCACTTAGCATGATGCACATTCAGCAGATGATTGTGAGGCGAGAGTTTCAGGATTTCTTTTCAAGAAAACATTATTTGGAATTCTTCTATGCTTTTTGTGCATGCTTGTTTGGCCTTTTAAAACTTTTCAGTATTTATTACAATGTCAGCATGCTTCTGCTTATGCTTGTTATGGTAGTTAGCAGGATAACGGGAATTATTAACAATGATTTCTTAGTGTTTAGTGTCTGTTAAAAATAATAATATGCTAAATTGTTAGTGAAACATCTTGGATGTCACTTAGGCTTAATAAAATTCACTTTTGTAAAGAGTCTGATGCAATTTGAAGAGTTAGCAAATTCCTCTGTGGAACTGCTCTTCTTGAAATTTCCTGGCACTTGGTGACAACTGCATGACATTGCATTGTCCATCAGACTAAGAAACGTATGAGAGATAAAGACAATTTATGTCGTTCTTTGTAAACTGATTTTTCCGTTCATTTCTATTTGTTGCATAAAAATTAAAAGAATTTACATTAATTTTAATTGAATGTAGCTTTTCTGTTTCATGCATAATATATTTCGTCTAATATGAGAAAAATTGAAAAAATTTACATTTATTTTAATTGAATGTAACTTTTCTGTTTCATGCATAAAATGTTTCGTCTAATATGAGTTGTGTCTGTCTTCACAGAGGTTGTGGAGGATTACGTGATTGGTGAATCAGGTAAGTTCGAAATTTTTGTTTCCGTACTTATTCTGGCATAATTTTCTATGACGCTATGAATTTTGTTTTCAATTTGGTTTAATTGGCAATAATTTTTACTGACTCTAGTTAATGGAATTGGCTGTTCATAAATTTTTCCTTTATGTTATTGATGCTCTGCTATGTTCTACTGGTGGTAAGTTGCAGTCTTTTTCCAAGTGAAAAGTTGGAATGACTGAAAACATTTGTTTGGTGGTCACACAATTTATAGGAATACTGAAGCTGGTTGAATAGTAACTTGTGTGAAGATGAGAAGGATGTGGTTTTAACACCCGCAGGACCCATATGGCTGACTCGACCCTTTTCTATGGGCGATTTAAACTGATCAGTAGGCCTTTGTATGTGCACTTGTTATAGCGCCCCTTCAAACTCACTACTCAGAGACACTCCCGACCACAACATAGACACTGCATCGGAGTTTCATGCCGAAGTGCTGAGCAACTACCACTGTTAAATTTTTTATCATCTGTTGCTACTATGTAATAATTTTACTGCATACATGTCAGTTTGAATTGATGAACTAATATTATTTTTAATGTTATTATTATTATTTTTTACCCAAGATATTTATGATCCCTGAGGTGTTCCAAAATAAGTCCGGAGAAGGGAGTGGTGTTACTATGGAACGGTTTATAATTACCAGTACTCTAGTATTATTATTATTATTATTATTGTCATTATTTTGCCCCAAGTATTTAGAGATCCCTTAGGGACTTCATTACTAACTTCTGTTTAAAAACTAGTTTTTGTCATTATTGTATACTTCTTGTTTTGTCTTGTTATGACATTTTGTTCTGCTTTCTTTTTAGCCTCCGAATGTAATGTGAGCGTGTCAGCTGATGATGGATTGGAACCTGGAGATGCCAGCCGAGAATCAGGCGCTGCGTTGGTGTGTCGACAGTTCTGGGCACTCTTTGTCAAGCGTTTTCATTACGTCAGGCGAAGCAAGAAGGCTTTCCTCTCACAGGCGAGTAGTTGTTTGCTGATTCAATCTGGCCATTGCAGGTAATTATTAATATTTTATTTTATGCTGTTAGGTTGTTTGTTCTTAATAACTCTAGTTTTGAATGAAATGCACATATTATGTTTACATATTTACCTATGTTTGTGTATTGGAACTTCAGAGTTAGGGCCATTTGAAATTCTTTGTAAATGCCTAAACTTAAAATCACTTCTAATAATTCTACTATAATGCAGTCAAGAATGCAGATGCGAAATTTATTTTGGCATTAGGATGTGACCTACTATGCATTAAACAACTTTTATGTAATATGCGACTTGATGTGGTGAAAATGTTATTTATTTATATATTGTTATTGATGCGATGGACCTTGCTTATGATTGCGAAGGCTGCTAAACTGATTAATTGTACCCCTTCTGTACATTTTTCCAGATTGTGCTTCCAGCCATCTTCATTTGTTTCGCTATGATCTTTTCCAAGATAAATCCTCCGATGCCTGATCTTCCTCCAATGGAACTGCATCCGTGGCTCATGGTACCAAAGCACCTGAATGACTCTCATCTCTATGTTTTCTACAGGTATTTACTTAACACATGTATGACTTGTCTGCACAATGTTCACATGCATACACAGTTTACACACATATTCATTATGCATGCACACACACACACACACACACACACACGCACACCTATATACATATGACGTGGTTCAATAACAAGTAATCCAAACTGTTTTTCATATATCTCTAATGCCTGATGATTAATCATACAAAATAATTTCCCAATATTTAGAGAATTGAATCAATGGCGGGCTATTTTCTGAGAACTGGTGGGCCACTTTTGGCCCGCGGGCCACGGGTTGGGAACCACTGGTATAGAATATATTTTTGTTGACATTTTGGCCGTATTGTGTCTCGTTGCTATGATTATCGTCTGTTTGATGAATGCTTTGTAAGGTTGGTTGAGGTTGATTTGTGTTGTGTTCTGTTGTAGCAATGACGATGCAGCAGCAAAGTGGCCACCAGCGATGGAGAAGTTACTGTTTAAAAAACCGGGTCTTGGAACACGCTGTATGGATCCCAAAGTTCATACAATCAAGTTAGTTATTAGTATTTGATGCTTGACCTGTTCCAAAGTTCATACAATCAAATTAGTTATTAGTATTTGATGCTTGACCTGTTCCAAAGTTCATACAATCAAGTTAGTTATTAGTATTTGATGCTTGACCTGTTCGTCATCAAGTACATTAGTATTTAGTACTTAACCTGTTTTTCATCGGGTATAATAGTATTCAATGCTTAACCTGTTCTTCATCAGGTGTAATTGTATTTAATACTTAACCTGTTCTTCATCGGGTATATTAGTATTTGATACTTAACCTGTTCTTCATCAGGTATTTATAGTATTTGATACTTAACCGGTTCTTCATCGGGTATAATAGTATCATTGTTTTGCATTCTGAAGAAGATATTTTGAGTTCTGTAAGAAATGGAATGATATTGATGTGGATTTTTAGACTTCACTATTGGTGATCTGGGTCTCGTCTTGCATATGGAAATGGCGTTGCATGACTTTATGGTCTCAATTTTAGGGATTTTCCATGTGAAGTGGCTGATGCTGTTCCTCAGTTGAACATTCCTTCAGTGGCAGACGATCATGCGCAGAATTGTTCTTGTGACACTGGATACCAGCAGTGTCCTGCAGGTACGTTACTTAGTCAGTCTTACGAAATCTGTTCCTAATGATGCTGTTGCTTTGAAAGCAGAATTTTTCCTTATTTCTGCTGCTTTTTAATTCATTCATTACGAGGATTTATATAAGATTATTTATTCAAGGCAGCTACTCAGAAGTGCTCCCGACCCCAGTACAGCTAAAAAAGGACAGGTTTGAGATGTGCATAGAAAAAGTTTTGCACAAAGGACTTTCAGATTTCTTATACTAGCAAAAGGTAAAATGCCGGTTATATTTAAACTCACTATGCAAGTTTCTTATAGCCCTGGAGTGGCTTTTAAATTTAATGATCTTTAGATGACTTCAGATAACCTGATCATTTTCTTGCTTTCATGCCACGTACCTTTCCTTGATCGCTTTGCAGACTTTGACTGCAGTGATCACAGCTTCCATATTTGTCTCATCGTTTTTAAGCTGCAACAAAATTTGTTCTTATTTCGGTGGTTTCTGTTCTGTGATTACATGTATAGTGGCGCTATGAATATGTTTAAATATTTATGTTCAATTCCTTGTGGGGTATTGAAATTTCACTGCATGATTACTGGCATAATTTGTTGGGTGCAGTGGTGTATTGGGTATGTTTGTTGCCTTGCAGCCAAAGGGTTGCAGGTTCGAATCCACCTCAAGTCACATCGTAGGGACCTTGGGCAAATACTTCACTCCCAATTGCTCAGCGCTTCGATGCAGTGTCCGCACTGTAGTCAGAAGTGCCTCTGAATAGAGAGCTTGAAGGGGCGCTATAACAAGTGCACATACAAACAAATACTGTTTTGATACATACATATGTATATATAATATACTCTCATAACATACATATGTTAGACCACCTTTCGTGCTTACGTCCTGGATATCTTTCAGGGGTAGGTGGACCAGAACCAGAGAAGTTCATGCTTCCAACAACTGACTTTCTCTACAACATGACAGACCGAGACATTCCAGACTGGCTGCTCAAAACAACACAAACTTACCTTTTGAAAAGGTCAGAGTTAGAGAAGTTGCATTTTTAAAGACAAATTTGGCATACATGAATGAGTAGTAAGATAGGACAGGGAAGCTAATTCAATTGAATAGAAGAGGATTATATGTGGCATGATAACTATTAGAGTGATCATAATGTTGTACTAGAGTGTATAATTTCTGTATAACTTTATGAAAGTGAAATTGATGTTACCAATGTTAAATACATGCATGCAAGTATAGAAGCCACCTGGTAAAAATGCACAGTTGCCCATAGCAGCCCATACTACACTCGATCCCAATATTTTTCTGTGTAATAGTTACTTCCAAATTATAGTATTTGCCTGTGACGATTCTAGGCACGCTAACTGCTGATGATTTTGGCTTGACTGTCTTTTATCTCTGTGTTCTCTGTTTGAATCCTCGGTTGGGCATCTTTTTGTTGGTAATTTCATTCATTTTAGGAAAGTTTGCGAGGATTGTTGGTGGGGTTTGCTGTTGAACTGGAAGATTATCCAATCACTGGACGATTGAGAATTATTAGTAGTAGAGATCTTTATTGGTTATATCGGACTGATTGGTTAAGAATGTTGACATTGCTGTCTGTGATAGATATGGTGGCCTGTCGTTTGGTGAGAAGAACGACGTGATCCAAGTGAATAAGACTCAGCTGGAGGGACTCGTCACACGTATTCTCACTCTGGCTGACAGCCTCGTAGACTCGTCTGCTCTACCAAGCAATGAAACCATTCCAGCCATCATAGACAATGTCCAGTATCTGTTCTCACGACTTGCGATCTCACAGAATGCAAAGGTATGCTATTTTCGTATGGCATTAACGCCCAAACTCTATGTTTCCACTGATGGAACATGACTGTTGTGTGTGAGAACATCCTCAAACTTATAATGTAGTGACTACGGTAGTGGTTGCAGGATAAAACTTGTTACGTGGTGACCATGGTAGTGGTGGCAGAAAATTTTTATTATGTGGTGACCATGGTAGTGGTCGAAAGGTGGAAAGACGTGTTCAAACTTATTACTTGGCGACCATGAGTGGTGATTAGAACCATACTGTATGCATGCGTCTGTGAGTGCGCTTGAAGCTGCCCACTGTTTTGTCGCAGAAATCTACATTTAGACTGGCTTGATTTTACTCTACTCTTACAGGTTTATGTATTCATTGCTGCTGCGTATGTTGTCACTGAAAATAGTGATGTGTTTACATGCATGCCTTATGCTAATTGTGCAATTGTCTAGAGGTTAGCATGCTGAAATGTATAGCTGGAGGTCTTGCATTCAGCAGATGATTTCTGATTTGCTTGCACTTTACCAAACTCAGAACCTGTTAAATGGATAGATTGGTTGGTGGAAGATTGACAAGTGCTGACATGACAAGGCTAATGAAATCAGACTGTATGCCACACCTATAGCAATTAGCCACCTCAAGAGCTTAAATCATCTTCACTTCATATATCCGTTGGTTATTTTCAGATTTGGTTTGATAACACTGGTTATGTGTCGATGGTGGCCTACATGAACATAATGAACAACCTTCTGCTACGAGCCAACCTGGAACCAGGGGCTAATCCGATGAAGTATGGAATGAGCATTGTCAATCACCCAATGAACCGGACAAAAGCTCAGCTGGCTGAGTACACCATGTAAATGAAACTCTATTCTGGAAAATCAGTTAAAAAAGCGTCTTATTAATTTTGCTTGTCGTCTTGTCTAACTGACGACCTTGTGTGCAGCATTTCTGAGAGGCTCGTTTTATCTGCTGTATAAGTGTAGGGTAGTAAATAACTTCAGTAATGATATGCAGTTTAACCCTTTACTGAAAAACATGTGCTAAAAGTGGCTGGGAAACTTATGCAGCTGTTAAATTATTCTCAGATAAAAACTTGCTACTCAAAGGTATCATTCAAAGCTGTGCCTTGGCAACCAGATTAATCACGGTCATTGTTGTTCTTATGTAGGTTTTTCAACTTTAAAAGTTCTTGAATGGATGCTGGATTTTTTAGTGTTTCTGGAATTTACTGTTTTAAATTACTTTGATTTTCAAAGATTTTGTCATGGCCACCTCACATCGTCAAATCAATATATTAGTTGGTGTCCCTAGACAGGAGGATTATTTTATCCCTTTAGGGCCTCCCTTTTTGTAACCAATGAGCAAGATGTGTAAACCTGTCATGTATACTTTGGTTGCAAAATAAAACTATTTGATTGATTGATTTATTGATTTGCATGCATCTGTGATTTCTATCTGTTGTTTAATTCTGCAGAAGAGCAAGTGGAGCTGATGCACTGATCGCTATCAGCGTTATCTTCGCACTCAGTCAGATTCCGGCGAGTTTCATTCTGTTTCTGATCGAGGAACGTCAGAGTGGTTCGAAGCATCTGCAGTTTGTCAGCGGAGTTAATCCAACTGTCTACTGGCTCGTCAACTTCTGTTGGGACATGGTTAGTGCGTCTTTTGTTCACTTCTTCTTTTGGGTTTTATTTGTGCATTTTATTAAATTCTGGTGAACTTTGATTAGTGACCTTTTTTGCTAACTATTCGGATTATTTGCGAATGCATGTTTACAAGCTTCTTCTAGGACATATTTACTGTATATGTTTTATGATTGTTTTGCAGTAATTTCTATTGACTTTTGTGGGAAATTTTTTTTTAGCGGCAACAGCCTTTGATGTCCATAAACTGTGGTTGAACTATGGATCCATCCTATTCGCTTTTGGTTAACTAAGAATTTTCTTTTGGAAAGTTTTGTCCTTGTTTCTGTTGGGAGCAGATTCTTGCTGACTTCATTATTAATAACTCTTAAATAGTAATTGTCCAAACTTCTGCTACTTACTGCCACTTTGTGACACAATGGCTTTAGTCTCGCGTTGCTAACTGCAGTTTTGCACCTCAAGAAGAGATGCTATTTTAACACTAAGGCATCATCAGGTGTTGCCTTTTTATTTCATTAAGTGCATGCTATCTGTTTGAAGTTGTTGCCTTAATTGTCTGAGTCACACAGCAGCAGAACTTGGTTACGGCATGAACTACATAGTTATTAAACTGTTAAGCCACTTGGTCTCATTGTGAGAAGATCTTGCATGCCATTTTGAAGACTGCATTTGTTCCGTGCCAGCTCAGGTTCACTCATTTATTCCTCAAGGCCTAGCCTGCTGTTTAGTTTAGTATGTGAGGCGCCCTTGTAATGGCGCCATAGAAATCGTCATTGTTATTATTATTATTATTATTATTATTATTATTATTCACTAAGTGGGAAGCGAACAAATCTACTCTGTTCTGTTTTTGCGTTTGTAAGATTTTATGACCTTATAAAATTACACTCTGCAGTTGAACTTCAATTCTGATGTTTGTTTGCAGTGTAATTACATGGTCTGTGCCACAATCTGCATCTTTCTCTTCATGGCATTTCAACAGAAGGAGTACGTTTCAGCAGCAAATGCTCCATGTCTGGTTGCTCTGCTCTTCCTCTACGGGTAAAAACTACAGACGGATCTGTTTGCTTATGTTGGCCAGTTTATTAATTATTGGGACGATTTTGTGGAACTTATTTGACCCTTCTAATGACGACTTTTGAATATTGAATGTAACATGTTGCATTTGATTGAATCAGCTCGCATTTACGAATAGCAGAATATTGATTGATTGATTCATCAATTGATTGATTGATTGATTGTTAATGGTGCTGTAGAAGTTATTTGATTTGCTTAGACTAGTTGAGCTGAATGATGTAGCAGTTTAGTATTGATAGCCATTGTTGTTGTTTTCGTGCTGTAGGTGGGCCATTACTCCTATGATGTATCCAGCATCGTATGTATTCAGCGTTCCAAGTACAGCGTTTGTTGTGATGGGTTGCATCAACATCTTCATTGGAATACTGTCAACCATTTCCACCTTCATCCTGGAACTTTTCATGGAAGAGGTCAGACAACAGAAGATCTCCACTTAAGCAGACTCTGTATTCAATCAGTTTTAGTATAGTTTCCTGATGTGATCTAGGCTAACTGCTAATTTCATTTGATTGAAATGGATGCAGTGTAATGGCTGAAACTGACAGTGCAACTTTTTCTATTAACAGCCACGTGTGAAGTTGAACAAGTTGAGCTACCAACTGTCTTAAGAGTGCATATTTATATTGTATCTGTTGCCCCAGCGTAAGCCTTGCAGTCTCCCTCAGTACAATTTTATGCTCTTTTTTTCTTTGGTTTTCACACCCTTATCTTTGTTGTTTAGAATCTAATCCAATCTTGTACTGCATTTTTTTGAGTAGTCTGTGATGATGCTTTGTCTTGTGCCTTCTATACTTCTTTTCATCTTCGTGAAGATATCCATAATTATCATCTTCATTTATTTGTCTTTTGGTTGTGCTTCACTAACGACCCAGATGCTGCAGTGGGCTTTGTACCGGCTGACCTCATTAGAATCAAATATCTGTTTGCATTATGATATTATTTATTCTTTTCAGCTTTTTTATTATTTTATATATAAGTTTTATAAAATATTTGCATACGTTATGCCAATTGATGATTTTACCAGAAGTTTGTGTAGTTGTCAAGATGCAGTTCTATGGTACTTACAGCATTAACTAAAGTAGTGTGGTACTGTAATTAAAATGTGTATAGCAACATCTCTAGAGCCTGTTCATGAGTATCAGTCTTAGGACTCCAACTGTTTTGGATTGCATTACATTGATATATTGCCTGGAATCATTCACTCCACAGAATCTTAGAAGATAGTTTTAAAGGTGTGTTTTTGGTTGACTTCTAGCGGCTGGATCGAATCAATGCCATCCTGCGAAAGGTCTTTCTTGTCCTTCCGCACTTCTGTCTTGGACGAGGACTGATTGACATGACTCGCAATCAACTTATCGCCGACGTGTTTGCTACCTTCGGTAATGATCTTGCATCTTCTCTGCCTTGCTTACAAATTGTGGTCCAATTCTAAACTTCTTTGCATTGCTGATTTCATTCTGGTTACTTAGGCCTTTAATGACGAGCATGTACTAAAATTTATGGAAAACCGATGCAGGTCGTCATTAGAGGGTTAAGTAATCATGCTTCTAGATTATGATGATGACTGTGATAAGGGTGCTGTGGTTGATGATGAAAGGACCATTTGGTGATTGACAAATTTGTTACTTAATAATGATGACAAAGATGATAATCGTGATGTAAATGACAATTATGGTGTTGTTGATGGTGAGTAAGCCAAATCGCCATGGTGATTGTGATTCTGATGTTGATTTCAGGTGAAGATCTCTTTAAGAACCCTCTCAATTGGGATATTGTGGGAAAGAACCTCTTCTGCCTTACCCTACTCGGCATTTTCTTTTTCATCGTGACGCTTTGTATTGAATACAAGTTCTGGTACTACAAGATGCCATGCTTCAAAACCAGGTAACGTAAAGTACAAGTTGGTACAATCAAAACCTTAGTAGACCAGCAAATAATGGATCAAGATTATCATGGCATGTTATGATAGAGAAGTAAACGTGGTTCGCTGCAGGTCTTATAAATGACTGATTGTACCACAAGTTGACATAAATAAATGCGTCAGAAACTTCAGTGGCTTTGAAACATCTGGAAATCTTACTTTATCTTTTTAATGAATAACCTTGCCTCAGATTCACATTTCTGTGTGATTGTGTGAATAAGTTTCTTTAAAATTAGGATTTTTAATATCTTGTGGAAGTAGTCCCTGTTAGGAAGTTCACATGATTCCTTAAACATCTGTTAATTGATTGTGGCCACATTAATTATGATGCTGATAGTATTAACACTAATAATCTACAGACACAAGATAAAATTGTATAGTTAGTAACTTTTTGTAATACTATAATATATAAAGTAGTCTATTTATCTTTCTGCTTGGTTGGAATCATGTTGAAGCAATTAATTAAAAAAGTAATATTTGTGTAAAAATTACTTTTTATTAAGAAAGTTAATTATGTTGTGGCCGTGTTAGATGGTAATGCGCGTGCAAGCATGGTCTGCCTATAAATGGCACCTTTCTTGTTGGTTCTTGAGTCTCATTAAACTTTAACACATTTCAGCCGCTACTGTCCTGTAGATGTAAGCAGAAAAGTTTCAATGATAAAAAGAAATGATTTTAAATAGCATATGCAAGTTTTGTTGAGTTTCCTCCTTCACTATCGCACATTTTAGAGAATATATCCAATGCAGTAGCTTAAGTTCTTGTATAATATTAAGCTATGCAACGTTTGCAACTTTACTTTTTGATTGTAGTACTGTTTGGTTTTGAAATTTAATTTTTCTAGGAGACGGATGTCCACATCATCCGAACAACCTTTGGATGAGGATGTTGATGTGGCATCCGAACGCAGCAGGGTGATGGCAGGTCAGACGGATGGCAACGTCCTTACGGTTCAGGGCTTGACCAAGGTAGGGTCAGAAAACTAATCAGTAAGAGAGTGGATAAAAATTAAGGAAATGAATGAGCGAATTGGTTATTAAATTGGTTTTAGGATCAGTCAATAAATGACTGATAATAATGATTTAGAAATTAGTGATTCATTGAATTCCTCGAAAGATATTGGGCCTCGTAAGTGAAGAAATGTTTTCATTGATTAATAATTGGCACAAAAAATAAATAACGGAGTGGTTAATGGTTATTGAATATTATTGGTTATTTCTGCTTTGACTTCTTGTATATTGTAAATTTGCTCCAAGTTATGTTAGCAGTTTCTATCATTGTGTAAAGCCTTTTAAGCTTTTAAACCTCAAAAAGACCAATCTATATCTCCCTATATGCTTAATTATCAGATTATTAAATTTGATGTAATATTAAACTAATAAAGGTAATAATAATTAATGAGGGATCATGATGGTGATGATTACTTTATTTTTTGAGGAATCATGCCTAGTTCAGGTTAAAAAAATTAATGCTATGGTATTTCTTAAAATTTAAAATGACATTTTGCTAATTGTATTTAGTTTGATATGTTTGCAATTTAAAGGTTTACTCGGACATGTTTTCACAAAAAAAGCTGTACTTGGCTGTCAACAACCTTACTCTCGGTGTAAAGAAAGGAGAGTGCTTTGGTTTGCTGGGCGTCAATGGGGCGGGCAAAACGACAACGTTCAAGATGCTGACTGGGGAGCTGGCAGTGACTTCAGGCAACGCCCACGTGTCGGGTTACAGGTGAGTGAAAGAGAATCAGTGTCCATGTGCCATGTTGTGCATTGCTGGAGATTCATTCATTTATTTCGGAAATTTAAATGTTGCCCTTCAAGAAGCATACTCAGAGGCACTCCCCGCTCAGCCATGGCTAAATAGATAGGTCTTGAGCAACTGGTAGAAAGCAGGAAATTGGGAGGAGATGTGTTGATTGCTTGATATATGTTGATTGTGTGTGGTTGAAAGCTTGGTAACATGGTTTGAAAGATTTCTGATGGGGTGATTGTCAGGCAGAAGGACAGCTGACTGGCTGACTAGATGATGATTGACAGTTAATATCTTGCAAACTGGACTCACTGGCTGGTTTACTGATGGGTTTGCAAACATATTGGTTGATTTGATGGCACTTCTTCAAGGGGACTGCTCAGAGGCACTCCCAGCTACGACATGGCCAAATAAAACTGTCTTAAGAAGAGAGAGGAATGGCTGAGAAGGAGTTCTAGAAAGGGAGCAGAGCATCAAGTGGAGAACATTGAGGTTGAGGTTCCTACCACCAAGAAGGCATGACTCTGCATAGTGGAGGTACAAGGCTTGTTGATTATACTTGATGACTGGCTTCATACACTGTCTGTATAGCTTGATAAATAAGGTCTACAATGAATCCTTTGAGATGTCATGTTATGTTGTATCTTATGTGTTTCTGTATCTTTTAGTATTCTCACTGAAATGATCTCTGTCCATCAACACCTTGGCTACTGTCCACAGTTTGATGCTTTGTGCTCACTGCTCACACCCACTGAGCATCTCGAGATGTACGCTCGTCTGCGTGGAGTTCCGGAGAAAGACGTGCCAAAGGTCAGCTGAGAAACAATGTCTCTTTTTGTTCTGAGTCGTTCGTTTCTGCACATTGTTTTACTGTTATTGCTCTATATTTTGACTATAATATCCATTCTGTGTTTTTAATTTCTTCCCTGCTGATCATTTCTTATCTGTTTTACACTGTTTATCAGTAATTAGATAAACAATTGAGCAATTTATCCTCTTTTGCTGATTTGCAGCGTAATAGTATTTCACTTTGTGAGAAGATTCTTGATTTTGACTGTGCTTATCCATATAGATAATAGATTATGATTCTTGCCAACAGTCTCACTTGAAGTGACTTCAACCGATGTGTTTTGTGTAATACGTGCAAAGTCACACCAAAATGTTGATGAAATGTTGGCTCGGACCTCAGTGCCAAGTGATTGGCTGCCTACACTTCATTATGTGTCAGGGTTGCATCATAGAGTGGTTTAATTTTTGATGTGCTGGAAATCTTTCCATAAAAGATTCATTCATTCAAGTATTTATATAGCACCTCTTCAAGGAAACTACTCAGAGGCGCTCAAAATTAAAAAAAATAAAAAAGATAGGACCTGAAAATAATATCCTTTCTGTTTCTCCAGGTGGCCAAGTGGGCGATTCGTCGCCTGGGTCTTATTGCGCACCAGAGTAAATGTGCTGGAGATCTGTCTGGTGGAAACAAACGGAAACTTTCCACAGCCATTGCGCTTGTTGGAAATCCCTCCGTTGTCTTCCTGGTAAATAGCGTCTTTTGTCTTTGTTTCTAATAACTTAGGTATGCTCTAATTAGACCTTCTGACATATATAATATCTTTTCAGTAAATTATTACTTAGCTTAGTTACTTAGTTCTTCCCGTGCAGGTCTGCACATCGGGCAACGCATGTTGCATTGTTTCTGTTGCGCTTGTTTTTTTTTTACCCGGGTGGGTTGCAAGCCCACCGCGAAACCGTCCTCCTTTATCCTGGCTTGGGACAGGCTCAGGATATCCTAAGATACCCTGAGGCGGAGCATTTTAGACCATGTCTGATTATACTTTGACTAAGGTATTATTAATTAATGCTACCAATTAGTGTTACATTTGTATGATGTATTATTGTAATTCTGTTTCGTAAGACATTGTTCCTGTCTGCTTTGGTTTTGGCGGCGCACAGGATGAGCCAACAACTGGAATGGATCCAAAGGCAAGGCGTTTCCTTTGGAATTGCATTAACAACATTAAGAGAGATGGTCGATCAGTCGTCTTAACGTCTCACAGGCAAGTCAACATTTTACGAAATTTGCGTTCTCTAGTAATTACAGTTTTCTTTGTCTGTGTGTTTCACCTTTGCATTTATAAAATTTAGTTCTGAATGCATTTTGCTATGTACGGTAAATGCATAAATATAAGCTCTTTATCCTGTGATGCGATGCCATCACACAGCGTAGAATTTGGGTACCACGACAACTACCCCTATAGATGCTAAGGAGAGTACTAGACCTCTGAGCATTTTAGACCATGTCTGATTAGGCCTATACTGTGGATATTGTTATTGCATACAGCTGTCTTTCAATGTGTGATAGCAATTTGAATTGTAAATGTGTTTTGCAGCATGGAAGAATGTGAAGCTCTCTGTGATAGAATAGCGATTATGGTCAATGGTACATTCCAATGTCTTGGAAGCATACAGCATCTGAAAACTCGGTGTGTTCTGATTAATTCAATTTCGATCTAATTTTTCAATCATGTTTTGTGTGACCTTAGCAGCTAATGACCGTCAATCGTAGGCTGTAATACTGAGACACTTTTGATGTGCTGTACTTCAGAAATCTTTACACGCAGGATTTTATATGCAGACACAAGCCATACACTTTGACACATTTGCAGTTGCAAATTTTGATTACAAAAGTTAACCAGATAATGTAGTGGGTATGTTCGTTGCCTTGCAGCTGGAGGGTTGCAGGTTTGAAGTCACCTCGAAGGGACCCTGAGCAAGTCCTTTACTCGCAATTGCTCAAGTGCTTCGGCATGAAACTCCGATTCAGTGTCTGTGCTCTAGTTGGGAGTGCTTCTGAGTCTAACTCTTGAAGGGCCGCTATAACAAGTGCACATACATACATATATTATATTTTTCTGAGAAAAAAATGTTATTCAAATTTTTAGAAAGGTTTTCTACATTTGATTGGTGCTCATTTATTGACTCAAATTATGGAGGAATGATGTGATTAACGTAAAAATTGATAAAATAAACAGATTCTTGTGAAACAAACCGTAGACCCAGAAGAGACCATAGTTCCGCTTAATTAGGGCCTGCAGTTAACAAAGGAAAGTAAAACAGGTTATAGTGTTCTAGCAATTATGGCAGTTTGATACTGGAAATTTAGTTCTTGGTGTATTTACTTAGGTTTGGTGATGGGTACACAGTTATGATTCGAATGTCTGGCGATCAGCCGCAACTTTCCCCGCTCGAACAGTTCATTGCAGAAACGTTTCCCGATTCGCTGCTCAAGGAAGAGCACCACAACATGCTTCATTATCATTTCACGTCAACGAAAATACCGCTTTCGTTCATCTTTGGAACTCTTGAATCGGTTCGGGCTCGGTTTGGCATAGAGGACTACTCTGTCTGCCAGACTACTCTTGATCAGGTTTGTGCCATGTCTTGACAGTCAACTGTCAACATACTATTTCTATTGTTTATGGTTGATGGTTGCAATAAATGAATTGAATTGAATTGAACTAAAAACTAACTTAAGTTATGTATGAAATATTGTACATTATTAAGAATCTGAGCATTAAAGGAGCACAGTAAGCAGACAGCTGTAAATGTGTGGCCATGACCAACTGGAAACACGGTTTTCCAAATTTGAGTCACTTGTTAGTGATTTATTTATCATTTTGATTTTAAGAAGATTTTTAAGGTTTTTAATTTTGCAGACTCGTTTCATCCTCGCTTTAGTGAGGCTAACTCCTCTGACGAAATATTGAAGGAAGAATTGTAGCGACAATTGGTTTCGCTTGAGAATAATTCTTTGTGTTTATACTTATTATTATTAGAATGGACATTTGTTTCTGTCTAGGTGTTTATCAACTTTGCCAAGAGTCAGACTGAGATCCAGAATGACGAGCTAGAATTGGCGAAAGTGAATGGCACAAGTGGTAAGTAGCACTATTTTGATGGATAAGTGTTTTAAAAAAGGGGTGGGGCTGATCTGTAAGGAAGTCATTGCTGTGTATTGCCCAAGAACGTTAACAACTGTTAGCTTGTCTTGTTTTCGGTCTTAAAATATCTATGGCTTCTGCTATTGTTTGGATTGTGGGTCAACCACTTTTCCCACATGTGACTTTTTGTCCAGGGACATTTTGTCCGGGGACATTCTGTCCATCCACAATGCCAATGGCTTTGTATAGTCACTTACAACTGCTGCCTTTAGGTATGGGGTCACCTACCGATGTCTGTTCATTGCTGTTCATTGTTTTCAAACGCCTCATAACACACTGATGGGCCTTCACACATCTGGATAACGAACTCATCTTCACAAGACTCCAACTAACTGCACCTTGGATTAGCTTTTCTGTGACTTGCATTCGTTATAAATTAAAATAATAATAGTAATAATAATGGTGTATATTAAAATATCCTGAAACAATGCTACAGGCCTTTAATAATTTGGCCACAGACATATGTGGCTCCACATACCAAAAATCACCTTAATACTGATTTTGGTATGTGGAGCCACATATGTCTGTGGCCAAGTATTATGGTGATTTTGCAACATACTGAGTTTGCTATATCATTTCAAAGGTCTTCTAGCATTAAAATGACACAAAAATTATTGCTCTAGCTGTATTCTAACTCAAGATATAAGGAAAAAAGTATTAAATTAAATTAATTAATTAACCTAAATAAAACGAAACAATGATCTTATGAAGAGCATTAATATGGCTTTAAAAGTCATCCTTTTAAACTAAATAAAAAATATTTTAAACATTCTCATATTAAATTTGGTATAAAACTGAAAAACACAAGTACATTATATTTTCCTAAGTTTCTCTGACTTACAGTTTGACTGTCACATAATTATTGTAGTTACTTAATTTCTCATTATGCTGCAGTCATGGGAAAATAATCGTTTTCAGCAATGTGTTTTTTGTTCAGTTTTGGCACTGACTTTTGTTTTTTCTAATCCTTTAGAGAATCCGATTGCCTGATTATGAACAACTTGAACGAACGTGAAGCAGATAACATGGTGGATGCTATTGTCAGCATTCAGGACCAGCAATCTTATTTCGTTTCTGCCCACCACAACTTACGTTGCTCATTTTTTGTCCCAGTTAATTAAGAAACAGTTTTTTTCATTTTGTAGGTATTTATTAGTTTGCCATCTTTCCCATATGTGATGAGCAAACATTGGTCTCTTGAGAATATGTAATCGGAACATTTGTCTATGTTGTTGTGACATATACAATTTAATGCGGTAAAAGCTGAGTTTATGTATTTGGATGTCTTGCAGTATAATTTAAACATCTTTACTTTTTTACTTGTTTTTCTTGTTTCTGCCTGCAGCTGTGTGTTGAACATGTTGTTATTATCTTAATTAAATTTATTCTCAGATTATTTTGTGGCTAGGAATTTAACAGTTAGAAGTTAATTAGTGTAATACAAGCATATGTTAATATATTAATTAGTGTAATACAGGCATATGTCATGAAACGGTGATGAAAGCTTATGGCATATGTTTTTATAGTTTTCGAGCTATTATACTAATTCTTGGACCTATGTAACGAAATTGTGAAGACTTTTCTTCAGTTGTAAATGGTCGCTTAGTCTCGAGTTACTTAAATTGCGATGCTAGAAATACGTGTGCATGCATTGGCCTTAACAATAGAGCAGATCTAATAATTGGTACTGTGGCTGAATTACTAACACATAGGCATGGGGGCAAGATATGCTGTTATTTAATGCTCTGAAAATCATATATTGACATTTTCAAGTAGTATGGTTGAAAGCTACTGTAAACACTTGAATTCGAAGGGTATAACGTTGTGTAATGTTTCTCAAACTGACCGGTTGCAGCTGACTTTATTATGGTTAAGCTGTGAAGTACTTCATTTTATGCCTTGTGAATTAATGACACTGTGGAAGATAAGATTATACTACATTAGAAATTTATAGTGCTTATACGGATTAGCTCGTGTGCAAATCTAACCTTGTTTAACTAACAGTGCTCTAAGTTGGAAACAATGAAGCATTGTAGATAAATACACAGTAATTATAAGTTATAGTTAGCTGCTTTCTGGTGGTAAACAGTTACTGTACTGTTAAATTTTAATTTCTAAGATCAGTTTTACACAGTGCTTCAAGTGTTGAAAAGAAGTTCCTGGACGCCCCTTACCTTTCTACACTGTGCTGGCCAAATAAGTGGCAGGACGGCATTCAGATTTTAAAATAAGTGCATTGACGCCATCCTGGTTTTACATCATAATATTTGGTTGAACCAACTCTGGCTTAAGCATCCGTTCTTGACTTATATTGTCTTAATGCAGTCTTGAAAGTAATGTCTGGGAATGGCAAATCACAATGTTGCTTGACTAGCTAAAAATTAGCTTTAAATATGCCATTTTTGGTTAAATATTATGATTTCAACATCTGTTTTGGCTTACGTTGCTTCATTCACTCTGAAATAATTATAAAGTCTGGATATGGCAGACAACATTGGACAGAATACTCGTGGATGTCTATTGCATAATAGGATTGGCAAAATCTGTTTGGAGCAGACCGCATTGAACTAGCTTTGACACAAGCTCGTTTGCATGATAGCTACACATGTTTGCTCTTACCAGACATTGCTTTTTTGATTGTAGTGACTTTGACGTCAACCTCAGAGGGTAGAAATGTGCTGATGTTATGAAATAGTTGCAGCTGAGTTATTTTAAGGATATGATTCGGTTTGTCACTGTAATAGTTCATTTTGTAATCTCATGGAATTAATAATCTGTTGTTAAGCAATTTTGGCCTGCTGTTGCTTGCATGTTTCTGGTCCAAGACTGCCTATGTAAAATGAATGAGCAGCTTTAGATAAAGTAAGATTTTCAGAAAATGCAAATGAAATCGCTGCAGGGAACTATTGTCTTGACCTTCAGTTGTGTGGGCAGCGGCCAGCGGCCAATCTCCCTTACACACTAAACAATATACACGCCACTTAATAAAACTGTATTAAGGCTGTGGCATTGTATAGCACAATAACAACTTGGATGTGTGACTGCCCAAGGCATTTAGGCCGACACAACGGACCATTGTCAACATCGAGTCTGTACCAATTCACTGAGGGAGGGTCTGGACTGTTGCTGTTAATCTCTGGACAATGTTGTCTACAGAATGGGGAAAATGTGCAAAACAGTTGTTGCTCTGAAATTCTGAATGATCATGGACAAGGGTTTGAATAGCAAACCTCTGATGTTCTACTTCATCACTTTAATATCTTGGCTACTCTGTCGTAATTCTAATTGAATTTCTTTTCTGGGCAGTTGTCTGTTTAACAATATCAGAAGCAATGACGTTATTCAGATATTAATTCTTGTCTATCCACAGATTTTGCCAGAAGCCATTGCATTTAATGTGTGTATTTCACAGCTATTATATTACTCATTACATTCCGTTTTTATTAGATAGATATTGGTAAATAATCTGTTGAACGCAGAATTTTTTGTGCACAATATTTAATTTGTATGCAAGTAAACCAGTGTGTCTGTTAAAGAAGCATTTGTTATATAGCCAACAGTCTGGTGATAGCATCAAAAAAATAAAATCAAAAGCAAAATCACTTGCTTTCTTTCTGCAATTGAATAATTTGTTGTTAACATTGCCGTTTCTGATGCTATTGGAGATTTCATTTGTGCTCTTAATTAAAAAACATGTTACATAGAAGCATTTTACTGTGGTTTGCTTAAATTACGTTTACTAAATGAGTGTCAGTGAGTGAACTGCTGGTAACAGCCACTAAATGAAACAATCTACAGCAAATGCCTGGTATTCAATTACTAATTCATCATTATAATATTCCAAAGATAGTCAAATGGTCGAACAAGTTGTGATATGTAAGTGCAGAATGTATAGCCAAACACCACAGAAAACATCCAATTGTCTTTGTTGACACTGAACAACAAGAAATAAAATCATTCATATTGAATTCATTCTAATCTGCATACATACATGTATAGAAAAAGAAATCATTTTAGATACGATTAGTCTGAGTGCTTGTGCAAAGTTGTTTTCATCCGTTTCACACTATGGTCTCGGCTGAAGTTTAGACATGTCTGGACTCTTCCTTCTCAAATGGACTAGCTGGAAATAATTAAAAAACACACTGAGAGTTATAAAATAGTGCAAATTCATCCAAGGTAGGAAAATAAGCTACTGATAAGTGTAAGTTGTTCATATATACGTGAATCAATGGCCTGAAGGCAGTCGTAAGGTAAGTGCATAAAGTGTGGAAAAATAAGTGCCTGGACGCCCCTTACCTTTCCAAAAGAAGTGCCTGGACGCCCTTACCATTCCAGGCTGTGCTGGTCAATAAGTGGCAGGACAGCATTCATATTTCAAAATAAGTGCATGGACGCCGTCCATGACCGTCCTGCCACACTTTAAGCCCTGCCTGAAGGTGTACTCTTTACCTATGCCAATAACTTGAAGGTCAATAATTAATTAATTAACCTCTGTTGGACAGCTTACCTGGTTGTTTTATGGCTCCTGAGTCCCCAGCCAATTCATTCTGAGGCTCGGTGTCAATTGCCTCTAGTATCTGCCGAGCAGACAGTTCTCCCTGACATTCAAGGGCCATCTGCCTGGAAATTTCCTCCTAAAATGTATCACATGAAACTTGTACCATGTTATATATTCAGCAGAACTTAAAGTACCATGTTATATATGCAGCAGAACTTAAAGTACCAAGTTATATATTCAGCAGAAGTACCATGTTATATATGCAGCAGAACTTAAAGTACCATGTTATATATTCAGCAGTACTTAAAGTACCATGTTATATATTCAGCAGTACTTAAAGTACCATGTTATATATTCAGCAGAACTTAAAGTACAATGTTATATATTCAGCAGAACTTAAAGTACCATATTATATATTCAGCAGAACTTGAAGTACCATGTTATACATTCAGCAGAACTTAAAGTATCATGTTATATATTCAACAAAACTTAAAGTACCATGTTATATATTCAGCAGAACTTATGTAACAATTTTTTTCTTCAAAAGTCTCATGTTTACAGATCTTAGACATACCAAAGCACCACCTATCATCTGAAGTTGCTTTATCAAAATTTGCAGTTACATTATTTAAAGGCATTATGCAAGTGTCTTGATACATTATAAAAATGCAAAGTAATTATTTCATTTCCCCCCATCCCAATCAAGTGTTTTCTAGCTGTACCTGCACCCTACCTTCATTTTGTAAAAGGCTGAAAACAGTCATTTTCAGTGCTGCATGTTTTATTTGGTGGAACCCAGTTTTAGTCATTCAATCAAAAAACAAACTTGATATAGTGTCCCTCAAAGGTACCTAGGTACTCTGAGGTGCTCCCAGCCCAACAATAGCTGGAAATTCAGAAAGGTATAAAAATGCAGTTCTTAGGTAACAGACGTAGGAAAACCAGTGCGTCAACACACCAAAACACCACCTATCATCTGAAGTTGCTTAAATAACAAAATTTGCAGTTACAACGCAGGTACATTATATCTGACAAGCAACTCAACAATTGTTCACTTCAAAAGCTCAATGTCAGTAAGATACAGAGGGACGAATGTGCAAAACCACAATAGTTAAAAAAAGATAGACAACATTAAGAATTGTACATAGATTGAAATACGTGGACTCACCTTAGATATTGAAGTTAGCTTCTCACGCAGTTGGTCCAGTGTGAGTTCCTCCACACTTCCTGAACTTGCACAATCCTGCAAAACACAAACATTGCAAACCATACATAAATTCAATGCACTATGCTTCAATGCGGGCATATGCATACTGTACAAAAGATTATGAACACATTTGTGGGTCTAATTCCTACAATTAAAAAATATCTTTCAAAACTAGTGCAACAGTTCTAATACGAGTTACTCATGCTGATAAACAATTAGCAAGGTGACAGGAAGTATAAATTAAGCTAATAAGTATTTTTTTAATTCTGTCAATACTTATTAGACAAACAAAATTGAAAACTGACACCAACGGCAATCGAACTACTGGGGCGTGGTGGTGTAGTGGTGGCGTCGTTGCCTTGAAGCTGGAAGGTTCGAATCCACCTCAAGTTGCCACGTAGGGACCTTGGGCAAGTCCTTCACTCGAAATTGCTCAGCGCTTTCGCGTGAAACTTCGATGCAGTGTCCGCTCTGCAGTGGGAGCGCCTCTGAGTAGAGTGCTTGAAGGGGCGCTATAACAAGTGCACATACATAAATACATACATACAAAAAACGACAACTCTAGACATAATCCCACTATAATAACTTGATCATGTATGGTGTTGGAATCCAGTGACTATAGGCATAAGTGAAAATGAGACATAAAGCTTTTCTGAATTGCAATCACTGGCATAAGCAGAATTTTAAACAAACTGCTGATTCGGCTTTGGTCTAAATCCAGTTAGAGAAAATTACTGGTCGACAGCTGCTGCAGATCACTAAACTAAAAATCCCATTGTCAAGACAACCACTAAACTAAACATATGCCGTCGTCAAGACAACCTCGACGATGATTTCTTCAATGATTTCTTCCGATGCGTCAGATTCAGTTGGATGGATATCACGGTCTTTTTCTGGAAGTTCCGCCTTCTCCCATGACTCGTCACTCACAGACGACGACCCTTTCTCATTCTCAGAGTTAGACCTTCAACAAAAGAAAATACAATATAAAAGCTTTTATCAGACTTCAACAACAATCATGATACATGGATACAAGATGATCAAGATAAAACTGCCCAAAGCCTAGGGGTTAGTGTACTGGTACTGAACTGACAAGTACACAGTAATGTTACAGGATCTAATTTGTTTGTTTGTTTGTATGCACACTTGTTATAGCGCCCCTTCAAGCACTCTACTCAGAGGCGCTCCCGACTGCAGATCGGACACTGCATCGGACTTTCACGCCAAAGCGCTGAGCAATTGAGTGAAGGACTTGCCCAAGGTCCCAACGCGGCGACTTGAGGTGGATTCGAACCTCGAACCTTCCGGCTTCAAGGCAACGAAGCCACCACTACACCACCGCGCCCCACAATAATAATAGTAACACATGCTAACAAATTTAAGTTGAATTTAACTATTATGGCAGCCTACACAGCACCTATCTGTCCTGCTGCTCATTTTAAGTCATCCCCTAGAGCAGGGGTCTCAAACACACGGCCCGCGGGCCGCATGCGGCCCGCGAACCCGATTAATGCGGCCCGCGAACAGCTTCCTGGTTTTTGATTTTTTTAAAGTTAGAAATCGGTTTAAAAGAATTTTGCAGTTCTTTTACGATTTGAACCAATGTTTAAAATGCATTCTACTCTTTTTGATTGGACATTGAGTCCACAGCAGCAGATATAGGCTAGGCATATATGCAGATTGAGTTAGTGGACCTTCAGTGCGATGCAACGCCGAAGCAGAAGAATGCACAGCGAAGTTTGTATGCCGGTGTCGCAAAATATAGTATCCCCGGAATAATCGTATCTCCCCAGATGATGAGAAGTTGAAAATTGTCACCTCCGCGTGTGTTTACTTTTGCAAGTTACCTTCCATTTGCTTGGTTTTGAACAATGACACTAACAGGAAGGCCCTATGTTTATTCATATAATTTTGGTGACTTTGGTTTAGAGGACTTAGAACATTTAGAACACTTAGGAACACACACAGAGTCTCTAGGCCTAACTAAATTCGAGTTGAATTACTCTGAACATTGCTTAGGATACCCGGTACTTTAAAAAATTAGTCATTTTAAATTTTGATTACGGCATAATTTCTTCAATTATAGCGCCCACTCATTTTTCGATAATTGGGATAGAATGGCTTTCCAATTTTGTTTGTAGTACCATTATAGTTACACTTAAAAATATAATGTTATGTGAATTTTACAGGGCTAAATCACCATTACAGTATTGTATGCTGCAATGACACATATTTAATTCCAGTTTCACGTGCACTAGTCCATATTTTTATGTTGCGGCCCGCGAGCCATTCAAAATTTCCAAATGCGGCCCACATGCTGACTTGAGTTTGAGACCTCTGCCCTAGAGAGTCAAAGGCTAAATGCACCTTGAGGGGCTAGCAGGTATCAAACCACCATTCATCTGATCTTCATGTCAGGCCTGTCAGCGTGCCACACACCAACCATCTCGCCATCCCCAGCACCATCAGACTACAAGGAAAGCAAATAAATCAAAACTAATTCAACATTATTGCAGCATTGATGTTACGCTTACCTGCCACCAGAGGGGGCATGGACAAATTCCACAGTTACAAATCCCATTTGTTCGGCCATGGCATCTAAATTCTGTGTAGGTGTAACGCACGTAGCATGCTCGGCTACTTCAGCCACCAAACCATCGGTCTCCGTTTCCTGAAGGCATCAAAATATAAAAAAAGGTTGCATGTGTAACTGAACGTTTACTCAGTATCTTCTAAGCAATATAGAGTAATTCTATTTTACTAAACTAAATTGAAACTATGTGCTGTGAATATGCAAATTTTTTTAGGGTGGCAACGACCTCAGTTGCAATAAGCTGTCGTTAAACTATGGATTCCTCTTCCTAAACTAAATATTTTTACGTTAGTACAAATATAGACGAAAAATTTCCTACAGAGGGGAGAGGACAGTCTGAAACTGTATCATTAGCAGGCGCTATCAGACAATAGAAATTTCTTTTTTAGCCAGCGAATTGTGGATCACTGGAATCGGTTCCCAAAGAAGATGGTAGCCATAGGCACCAAGCTTTAACACTTTCAGACAGAAACTGGACAGTTGGATGTCCAGAACTAAAAGCTGATCTAAGTTAGGGCCCTACTTAGTACTTATAGCCTTTTAACTGTTACTGAGACTGTAGAGTCCAGTAACAATAGGGTTGACCTGTAAGCAAATGAGCCTTGACCACCTGCAGAAATCACCACTGGTCGGCTTATACATGTACTGACCGCAACCACTGGGTTCTACCATTCATCTTAAACACTTGAGTGTGCCTTAGACAATGAGGGCCATTGTATGAAAAGAAGATCAATGAATGTCTTCAAATCGACTGCAACTACATCCGATGAAGATGCAGCAAACAAGGAAACACGCGTGTATGACTGGACACATCATCAGATGCTGTCAACACTGACTAAGAATTGATAAAGTTACAATTCAATCACCGCCATTGAAAAATTCTGGATGTGCTTCTGGATGGACATCCACTACTGGTAGAACACGTAAATTTCTTTCTATCACTCGTGTCAGATGTGGGTGCAATCCGTCACTTTGTTTACAAGAGCTATATAAATTATGCCAACATGCCGACATTATTTAGAAAAGGAAAAGCAATTTTGTGAAATAGTCTCACTGGACAAGACGAAGACGTGTCCGACTTGAAATCCGGCGTATAATGGATGTCGTCCGTTGAAGACGGACTGCACTTTCCATCCTCATCCAGCACTTCCCTCTCGGCACCACTCTCACTTTCCAGACGTCTTTCCAGGCATCGATCGTCTTCCAGTCGATCTGGATCAGTAGACGAATGGCCATCGCTCTTTCCAGTGGAATGACTGATGCTGCTGACAACATCCTCTCCATCTTCTTCCTCCTTTTCCAGCACCTTCTCTTCCTTTCCTTCTAAGTTATCTGGATCAGTACAACAACTGATATCACCTTGATTGACATCCTCCTCCTCCACCTCCTCTTCCTGCTCCTCCCCGTCTTCCGATTCCTCGTCTTCGGCTACACCTCCGCTGACTCCACTGAGCGAGGAAGAATTCGCACCCTGGAAATGACTGAAGCCTGGAATGGCACTACCATAGGGAAGAGATGAACCATGGTCCAGCTGCACTTCATCCAGTCTTTCCCGTTGCATTGGATATTCATGAGGCACCTGAAAGGCAAAGTTAACAGTAAAGAAACAATAAAAGCATGTCAACAATGGTAAAGTAGTAGCTTATTACACAATACTGTTCAAAGAAGTCACTTAGATTACTTACTATCTATAACAGTCACACCATTAACATCTAATGCATTCTAAGCTCTTCATATATTATGGATCATGCAAAGACAAAAATGAAATGAGTGAATGAGATGCACTATTCCAACCACTTACTTCTGGAAATTACCATTTTCCGATGTGTGAAATAAAATAAAAATCACTATTCTTAAAGTACTGGACATTCTGTCAACTAACTAGAACTGGCATATATCAATAATCATTAATAACTGTGCCCTAATATATTGTTATGGTTGTGGAAATTACTATTTGTCGATGTGCAAAATAAAATGAAAATCAGTATTCTTAAAGTACTGGACATTCTGTTAACTAACTAGAACTGGCAAATATCAATAATCATTAATAACTGTGTCCAAACATACTGTTATGGTTATGGAAATTACAATTTGCCGATGTGTGAAATAAAATAAAAATCACTATTCTTAAAGTACTTGACATTCTGTTAAATAACTAGAACTGGCATATATCAATAATCATCAATAACTGTGCCCTAATATATTGCTATGGTTATGGAAATTACTATTTGCCGATGTGTGAAATAAAATAAAAATCACTATTCTTAAAATACTGGACATTCTGTCAACTAACTAGAACTGGAATAGATCAATAATCATTAATAACTGCGCCCTAATACATTGTTATGGTTATGGTTATATTCGACATCACAGGTGACGTGATCATTTCACCTGCGACTGGAACTCATCGTCATTAGTGAGAAACTTGGAGATGATTCGATCAAGCGTGTCGACCGCCTGCTGTCGAACTTCATCGGTTTTCAGCTTCTGCAACTCTCTAATCAGCTCAAGCAGAAAGTACGGTCGGTTTTCGTGCTTTGAAATGAAGACAGCCACTTCTGAATAAATCGTTTCCTTCAGCGTATCAAATCTGTCGTTCAACAAAAGAAATCCACACTGACAGTTAATGCAACGCGGTCTGTTTTCAGAACAATTGTCCGTTTTGAATGCACCACAAAAAAACTTTTCTCAGTTACACATGATTCTTCATTCAACAGAAAGCGTAGCTTTGTATGTAGGTACGAGCGTAAGTAGGTACGAGCACTTGTCATCACGCCCCTTCAAGATTTCTTCTCAGAGGCGCTCTCAATCACAGCGAGGACACTGAATCAGAGTTTCATGCTAAAGCACATGAGCAATTGTGAGTGAAGAACTTGCCCAGAGTCCCTACAAGGCGGCTTAAGGTGTGTGGATTAATGTGATACAAGAGAGCACTAAAATGAGTGATCGACCATAATACTTTATCATACGAATTTCACTGAAATGTGAATCAGGGTTTGAAACATCCACTTTTATCAGCTAAAATCAAATGATCCACAGAGGCACAATTAGAAATTGCCGGTATTTATATAAGGGGCAGAGAACATTTTAACAGTGACTTTCACATCTACCTAGAATTGGCTACAGACAGTCACACCAGTTCAATATCACTAAGCCTTTAATTACATTTTTACATCACTACACTGCATCTGACCATTTAGGAAATTCAGTTCATATATTGTAAATGAAAATGACTACGTTCTCCCTTTTCCAAACAGACCTGTTATCCAGAATGCTTGCAGACTTTCCAGAGCTCTGGCTTCGCGCAGGAGAATCGTTGGAATCATTGCAAACGGCAATTCTGCTGGAATGCGGAAGTAAAGTGCCCAAACCGCGACTGCTGACATTGTCTGTGAGAGCAAAAACAAGTTTTTTCTATTTTTAAGGGTTTTTTGTCCATGGATACAATTAAAAAACTCATAAAAATGCATAAATATGGAAATTACAAGTATTCGTTGGATATTTTGCAAGCTGGGTTCAACAAAATTTACACATTATGACTCAAATGGTTTAACTCAAACAGAAAACATTACATCACAGCACAGGAAACACACAATATACCGGTACATACAAATGGTTTATTTTGCACAAAGCAGAACAGATAAACTAAATGAAGACCAGAAAAAAGACAAAAACTACAAAAACTCCTTCACAAAAAACCGGATGACAAACTCAAACTAACGTTCCGCTAGAAGTGTAAATGTTCTGACATGTCCTTTACTGGCAAACCAAGACTATTTACTAGATAATTAAACCCAAGCCACAAATGAATGCAAACGATAACGTATTGAGTGCATTACTATCAAGGATAACACGTTACCAATATTTACAACACTTTTCACACAAATATGTCCGACATTTATTCACCACAAAAGAATGCCACATAAAAAAAACAATACAATTTATCAAGTAATCTCTCTCACCTGCCGTAAGTAGTGCGGCAGCTGGACTATTGTTTGGTACAAGGCATCTCGAGTTGTTTCCATTGCTGTTATTCGTGAAGCAATCACCAAAGACGCCGACGCCCGGTTGACAAACAACATCTCTCGACGGTGACCGACATCGCTGGGAGTTCAGATCATTTTCTAAATACGCGAGCGAATGGCCAGAATTACGCTTCAAGCTCTGACCTCCACTGAACCTGACCTCTCGAGCTCCAGAACGGTGGGTTGACTTCACCCAGGTCTCATCCTGACATCTTGAATCAGGATCACCGCACGGCAGCTGAGAGCTATTGGGTCGGCTGTGTCTGCCACAATCCTGCTCGCTGCTGTCGTTCGCTCCCTTGTGCCTGCTGAAGAAGCTGTCGTTGGTCGCCTCACATGCGCACTGCTTCCTCGTCGTCTGCTCAACAACAAAGTCCCTCAGCTGAGTGAAGTGGTCCGACAGACGACGGTTGTCAGCCATCAGTTGCTGGAAACTCTGGTTGAGACCGACGAACAACTTTGGATCGAGGCCGTCATTCCGTGTTTCTGAAGCATTTGAAAGTATTGAAAAATGCAGTTTAACTAAAAGCTTTATTGCATTTTTTTACATCCTCCCTCTCTGAATGCCCAATAGTGTGATCAGAGCCAATAATCATGTTTTTACTACAATATACCTACGAGTGGTAAAACGTAATTTTTGAACAAGCTGCCCAAACTGTGGCAGCCATAAATGGCGCCCTTTCTCAATACAGTATTTGTTGGTGGATATGTATACCTAAAGCTAGAAACTGCATGTTTCTGCCACTCAAACTCTACAGAAGAAAATTCCCCAAATACATTCATGCCACCATTGCAACCATTTACCTCATTTACTTCTATGGAGCTGGCTTAGAAGAATGATTCTCTATCCAGAAATAAACACAAGGTCAAGCAACACGAGACAAAAGGTGAACAACAAATTGCAATTTCACTTCACGCAACCATCAACTAATGTCTTGGTTGCTATGACAACAGCAGTGCTCGAGAAGTTACCGGACTAGAATAAACTGTACCACTAAAGATCAACTCATGCATTTATGTCGAGTGCCAAGCACAATTCACGCAATTTATATCCACACAGTCAAAACATAAACAAAATAACAGCCATTCTGAAGATGAGAGTTGAATCTGTATAAAAATAACAAGAAAGAGGAAAAGGACGTGTTGACCATACCAAATGCTGATCTATCGGAAGTTCGACCGATAGTCTGAGTGAGCGAAATGACGTCCTGGCGAAGAATCTTCAGATCTTGACTGATCGTTTTCAGCTCAGACCTCTAAGAAAAAGATAGCAAGAGAAAAACGTTGTAAAGATATTCTACGATATGGAGACATTCTGAGCAGTTTTTTTCTGCTCCTGTGAGACATGGTGGCACATTTGATGCAGGTGTCACGAAATAGAGTATCCCATATTAATCGTATCCCCCAGATGAAGAGAAGTTGAAAAAGGCACTTCTGCGTGTATTTATTTTTTCAAATTAACTTTCATCTGCTTTGCTTTGAACAATGAAACTAACAGGTATGTTTATTCCTACTAGATAATTTTGCTTGCTTTGGTTTTAGAGCACTTAGAACATTTAGAACGCTTAATAACGCTTAGAGCCACTAAGTAAATTCGAGTTGCCTTGCTCTGAACATTGTTTAGGACACTTAAAACAATTAAAGTCACTTTAAATTTTGATTAAAACAAACTGATCAATTACATGCATTTTTCAATAAAGGGGATAGAATGGTTTATCCCCGAATAGTTTAGACCGGTATATTCCATGCGGGGGGATAGATTAATTCATCCCCCGGATAGCCTTAAGGGAGGATAGAATATCACGTGACACAGGCACACTTTCCAATATTGAGCCTGAGGAAAGGACGACCATACCACACAATAGAACATTCAATTCCTCAACACTTTAAACCTTCACTTTAAACCGAACTACGAGGTAGGCAGAAAGAACAATGACAGAAAAGATGAATAAATAACAGATGAAACTAAATTATTAATTAATTCATAAAAAATTATTTATATAAATATATATGTATATTGTAATAAAGTTTATATAAATTAATTAATTAGTTATATAATAAATAATTTAATGGTAACGTGCTGGCATAACGACCAGAAGGACCCTGGTTCAAAACCTGCTAGACCCACAAGGTTCACTCAACCTTCCACTCCCTAGAGGGTGAGTGTAACAATGAATGTAACAATATTGCCAGATGGGCAATATGCCACATACAGTTAAATTCAACTCCTGTCAAACTTGTTATCAATTGTTACTACTATATCACGATAATTAATATATTATTATTATTATTTATATTATTAAAATTTCCTAAAATCTACTCATTGCATAAAGTCTATTAAACAACATGCACAAATGATTCGTTGGAAAGCGACTAAGAAAGACTGCAAAACCAAAAACTATTTAACTAGATGGGGAACCATATATTGAAGCAATATACAACTGCTGGTCAATAGCACACACCACTTTTACCAACTGCACAGCTCGAAATCAATAAAATTCACAAGGTACAGTAGATTGTTAAAGACAGAAATGGTAGACAGATGACTCATTTTGCAATCAACCAGCTTATAACTGTGTACTACACTGTTCTTTACCATTTCATCGGAATCAATCTGTTCGCAATCACGATGTCTCATTCGTTCAGTATTTACAGCAGCATTCTTCCTCCCCAAGTTGATTCCTATAGATATGCAAAAAAGACAGAAAACATCAATTACCTTTAAGGCAACAGGTACCAATTAATCAGAAAAACACTGAGCTTCTCAGTCTGCACCAGTTTTATAACATCAACTTGAAAACTTTCTCACTTTTTTCACTGACAAAGGCAAAGATCCCGCACTAGGGATCAGATAACAAATGACGGACAGCTTGCAATGTATTGCAAAACATTGGTAAACACTACAAGGGTAGCACTGACTAAACTTTACAAAATGAATATAAAAATTTAGAGGAATAATAAAAGTACAATACAATGTTAATACGATACGCCCTCCAGACAAAATTAAAAGTGCACATTAAATGGAAAAATGAATTGTCACATGTAGACAATTCATCGAAGTCTTCAGAGGTGAGTTTTCAGTTAAGAACAAAAGCCTGTTCTTTTAAAGGGAGTTGCAAACTTGAGCAGGTTGCTAGGTGAAGTTTCAGATGGAGCAGTAGCTACAGACAGTTTGAGTAGACAGGTTTCTATGCAACAAGCAAAGAAACTGTTTTGAAAGAATTCTATAATGTTTTCAAATAACACAGCAGATCACGACCACCACACTAGTGCCAGTCGAAACAGAACTGCTGCAGTCAAGCCTCATTCTCAAGAATTCTATTCTACGATAACCCAGATTTAGATTTTAGAATAGTGATTAAACACACATTGAAACTTGGTTTCTGGACAAAATTAACGGGAGAAATACTTTTCCGCTACCTTTCTTGGGAAAAGAGCGTGTGTTCGGAATATAGTTTGCACCTTGGGAAGAGTCTCTGACAAATGTTGTGGCTGGCACATGCTGAAATTCCACATGTTGGTTTCTGATGACTTTACAAGGCTCTACAAACAGTAAACCAAACACTACCTTGAAATCTTTCAAATTTTAAAAATTTTACAAAATGCAGTGCTATAATAAAACATACAGTCCGTAAATACTTCTGAATTTAACGAACACTTCAGACTTGACATCTGAGTCAAATTCCCGTCAGAAGGGTTCAACAGCAGAGCTTGTGAAAATGCACATTCTGTTTAAGTTTGCAAGGCTTTTGACAACTACATCAACCAATCAATCACTGACCATTTATTCATTAACGAAAGCTGGCACAGAGGCAACTTGTCGCAATCAGCACTCACATGTTTGCAGAGTTCGGGTCTGAATTTCAATAAAAGTTTAGTTGGACATAACTGCCGTCACCAAAGAGAGATAATAAAATACAGCATTAAAAGAACTTGAGACATAAAATTTTGGTCATCTTTACAGGGAGGTCTAAAGCGGTCAGAGGCAGACAACGTAACAACTATGGTGTGTGGTGTAAGAAGTCATCTTTGGTTAGGATTCGAACAGAAAGGTCCAAACAAATGATCATCTGCTACCTTCAACACAGCCTCACTCAGGACAGAAGAGGGAATAAATCAGCCGTATTTCATCAGGCTTGACTAGCTGTGCAGAGACCTGGCTTAGTATGCATTACCAGGATATTAATACGTATGTATGTTACATATGTATGTATGTACATTGCCCACGGCTTTCATTCAAAATTGACTAAGACTTGGAATGAGATTCATTCAATTATTTGTAGGCATTTATTAAGTAACATTTTTTAATGAACAAGAATCGGACAATGGAATTGACCACACACGAGTGAAGGACTTACTCAAGGTCCTTGCTCAGTAACTATCTCACAGGAGACACAAACAAGTGTCACAAGGCAATGTGTGACCATCTCACAGGAGACACAAACAAGTGTCACAAGGCAATGTGTAACCATCTCACAGGAGACACAAACAAGTGTCACAAGGCAATGGATACCATGTCTCACAAGAAATTAAAAGGCAATGTGTGACCATCTCACAGGAGACACAAACAAGTGTCACAAGGCAATGTGTAACCATCTCACAGGAGACACAAACAAGTGTCACAAGGCAATGTGTAACCATCTCACAGGAGACAGAAACAAGTGTCACAAAGCAATGTGTAACCATCTCACAGGAGACACAAACAAGTGTCACAACGCAATGTGTGACCATCTCACAGGAGACACAAACAAGTGTCACAAGGCAATGGATACCATGTCTCACAAGAAATTAAAAACTTCCAAATCACAGATAAACAATAAAACTATACATATTTGTGGTTGAAATAAACAGTGCAATACTAAAAAACTAGCCATACATACATGTGCAAAAGAGCATCAAACGATAAAATACAAGTACAGAAAATCTGCAGTGCCAACTGACTTTTTGAGTTTTTCTCTTGCGGTGGCATAGTCGGGACAGTGTTCTCATATCCATTTTCGAGTGGCAAGCTACAATTTAAAATTGCAACAAATGAATCATCACACAAAACAGTAATAAACCATTATGCAAAACAGTCAGGATAACAGCTCGTTTTATAACAAACATTCATAAAGATAAGCACATTGCAAATGGTTGATGAGTCAATTTTACATTGAAAACAAATGGCAGAGTATGCATTACCAGTCAGCAGACATGCTGATGCAAGGTATACAAGAGGCGTTGCTGACATTGGTGGTTGATGAATTCTTGCTGACAACTTTCCTGTTGCCCTTAGGACTTCGGGAATTCGTTTCCAGTCCTGCTCCTCGGTTGTCACTTGGTGGCTGAGACGTCCCACGTGAAGACACAGACTCTGGCAAGCTGTTGCGAATGAAGTATCCTTCCTTCATTGCTGACTGGCGAGGGACCTTTGAAGACGGAGTTGGCAAAGTACTATCATTGCATCGCGGCTTCTCCTAAACAGATAAAATCATAGATTGAGGTAACTGGGCATTCATATGTATGTATGACATTGTATGTGTGTGTGTGTGTGCTTGCATGTATGTATGTACGTATGTATGTATGTATGCATGCATGCATGCATGCATGTATGTATGTATGTATGTATGTATGTATGTATGTATATGGAGTGCTTTAACAATGACCTGTACGCATGTATGTATGCATGCATGCATGTATGTATGTATGTATGCATGCATGCATGCATGTAAGTATGTATGTATGTATGTATGTATGTATGTATGTATGTATGTATGTATGTATGTATGTATGTATGTATGTATGTATGTATGTATGTATGTATGTATGTATGTATGTATGTATGTATGTATGTATGTATGTATGTATGTATGTATGTATGTATGTATGTATGTATGTAGTATGTATGTATGTATATGGACCGCCTTAACAATAACCTCATGAAGGTGCTTAACATAACCACATGACAGTTCTCAGATTTAAAAATGCTTGAGTACGAGCACATGCAATCAAAATCAGAGTCACTGTCTTAAGTAAAAAGCTATTTTTCAGAATGTGCTGTTGTACTGTCTGATGCAGTGAGCTATTTCCAACATGCTAAACATCGTTAGCGCACCACGTGCCAAAATATCTACCAGCATGTAGGAAATTAGGTTCAAGTGTGCTCAGAATTGACCATTGCCATGGTGACAGGAAGCTGAGAGCAATGCATTCATTCATCATTAATAAGATCACATGATAAACTGAACAGGAGGCGGTCGTCAAAGAAACAACATACAATGGACAAGAGACGAAGGAGACGATCCAATCCCGAGGCATTCAGTCGATCATCAAGCGCATCAGCCGTCTGCTGAGATCGAGTTCGGTCGGTCGATAGATCGCTCACCTGCATGTTCCTACGAAAACAGTTTCAAAACCAAATAAAGCCCACCGACATAAGCACGTCTTTCTCTGATACAAGTAATGTAATCCCGCTTAAACTAAACACTTCCATAGTGCGGCTAAGAACTGTGCAGACATGTATAAAGCATGATATATATATCATTATTATTATTATTGAGTTTTTATATAGCGTACCTACAAGGTAAACTACTCAGAAGCACTCCCAGCCCAACAATGGCTAAATAAGGCAGTTTTTGAGTGAGAAAGAAACCATAGTGGTGTGACCTCTAGGCACAAGGTGGAGCGCAACAGGGAGCCAATTCCAGGTTATACATATAAAACTGCATGTTTCTACGAATATATGTATATATATATATATATATATTATATCTTCGTTAATTTTTCCTGGAAATTTTTTACTTGGGTGACCTTCCCCAGCGGGAAGTCCATTCCTTTTGGGCCCCCCTTTGTAGTCAATGTATACATAATTTCTACTTTGCTGTCAAGTTGTTTTCTGGTTGCAATAAAAGTGAATTGAATTGGGGAAATATTAAATTGAATATATATATGCAGAGATCACACTGAAACTAAGCATTTATGTAGCACATTTTTAACCTCATAAAAGTATTGCAATATTACTCGCTATCTGAAATGCTAAGACGACTAAAAGAATATTTCTTGCGCTTTTTGTGGTGGAAGAGTTAAAAAGTTTGAGCAGACGGCTGTTGCACATGTACCCCTCAATGCACGAACACTTGCAGCACAAGACTATTAGATCTTCAGTTCTCCACGGGTCACAAGACTCAGTGTTTGTCACTTGTCAAATAGCCATATGGTCAAACATGTCAAAATCATCAGCCACGAGTCAATGTATGAAGCTGTAAGACTCTCAGAGTGCATTGGTATGCACGACTTACCTCAGGGTGAAGTTACTGACAGTTGGTGTATTTGATGCCTTTGTAACACTAGCTCCATCTGTTGAGGTTGCTCGATCAACTGGCAAGCTGGTGAGGGAAGCCACTCCAGGGGATCTTTGAACATCATCCATGACAAGCTTCAGTCTATCAAGCTTCTCATTCGCCACTTTCAACAAACTAACATTTCGAGGGAAAAAACAAAAGCCCTTCATTTAATCAGTCTTCATTCTATAATAAAAACTCAAAATAATACAGTGTGAAAAGAAATTTCCAAACAAAAGAACAAATTCTGCAATTGACAGAAATTTTCACATAGATGTCAAAAGTATTTTCAATCAGCCAAACAGAAAACATTAATTAGGATATAGTTCAAGTCAGTTATCATCGAATCAAATCAGATGGCTTACATCAGATAAAGAAAAAATACAGAAAAAAGAAAAACACTAATCAGACTAAGAAAGGCAGTACGTGTGACATGAAAACATAAAGAGACTGACAAAGGAGAGAGCAGAGAGAGAGAGATAGACAGAGAGACAGACAGAGCAGGGATAGTGGAAAAAATGATGTTTACCTAAGTCTCATCGTATCTGGATGAGTTCCTGTTTGATCATTGGTCCCTGTGGCTCCTCCTCCTCCTCCTCCAGTTCTTGATTCCCTCGTTGGATGGCCATAGCTAAAATAAACAACGAAGACGCAAATTGCAATAAACATCAATCAACAATACTAATAACAACAATGAAACTAATCATGATAATTCCAATTATTTGAAAAGTCCATAAGTATGATGAAAACATTGAAGACAGTTTTTAGATAACTTTCATATTATTGTTCCTCTCCTAAGTTATAAGATGGAGCAGATCTCTAAGACTGACCTGTGGTCGTTTCTTTGGCCAGATTCCTGTGCACAACGGGCAGACTTTTCAGACCGTCGCTGGGTGCTAAAGTGCAGCATATTTCTCAGAGACTCCAATTCCTTCTTGGCCTCCATGAGTTTACTAAAACAAAGCAACACACATGTCTATAAAAGCTTATGTTTATATTCAATACAGTTTATATATACCGGTATAATATATCATCATATATGCACAACAGTTTACAACTGCATATACCTATTAAATTACATATATATTTATATACATTATAAAAATCATATGCATGTATTAGCATGTAATCCTGCATAATTGTATAAATATAGTTATATACATTTAAATACAAATATATCTCCAAGTTAAGACATCAATGGCAAACTGTGTTTGTTTGTTAACTCTTACAGGCAAAAAGTCTATTAAACTGAAATATTGATTACACAGTGATAATTTTGCAGAGAGTACGGAAGCAGCATGCAAAGTTGAAAGATAAATTAGCCGAGTATCATAAGTCTGTTACTTTCATTACCTCATGTTTTGCTGCAGCATCAAAATAGAATTCTCGGGATTGTGCTGTGACTGTGGCGACACTTCACCATTATCAAAGCATCCTGTTTGACAATCAATGCAGAATAGTGTCAGTAACTTGCAGAGAAAATGAGAAACCTGAGGCGCAAAACAAGTCACCTATTCATTTTAATTCTTTGTTTCACAGTGCACTTAAAACGACACCTTGATAATTTCATGTCTCAGTGGGATCCCGTGTGGCTCTACTGTTCCCTGCCTGGCTTCAGAAATCTCCCTACATTACCTTTGAGAACAAAGAATTCGTTTGATCCACTCTGGAAACAGCACCAGAATCCCATGCACAAGGCAGAAATCGCTCTTCACTTTTACGTAGAATCACTGCTCAAATGCACAGCTCACTGGATGACAGAAGTTCTAGCTGAGAATGGAATAAGAATAAAAGTAAAAAGAAGAGGACCTGGTCTAACCACAAAGCAAGCAAGAATCAACCGGAACAAATGCAGCGACGTCTTTATGGTAGCCAAGCACAGTTACAGCACACATCCAGTATAATGGGTTTGAAACTCAACTCAAGCAGCCACTGTATTAGAACCTTAAGCAAGTTCTTCGCTCACCATTGCTCCATGCAATCCTTCTGTCATATGGTCGATCTTTTGAAGGAGGGTAACATCAAAAGCACTTTGCATTGCATTATATTAATAAGAACAGTGCAGGTACCGGTATATAAGACGCCTTGAAAAACTATACTTCTGGCACAACACAAGCTTTATTTCATATGACAGATAATAAAATCTAAACTGCAACTAGTCAGCATCTGCTAAGTTGAAAATATTTATTTTTCAAATTGTTTAGTAACTGCAAATAGAACTCTGATAGCAATGATAAATAACTTTCAAAATTCACCAGTTCTCTCTAACCACATCATGAACTTCACAAAACGATCATGATGAGAAAACAACTTTTGATGCACGGCTAGAACAATCCAAAACTATGTTGCATCACACTACCCTGGTACGCTCCCTTAACATTCTAATAACATACCTTCATATGATCGCAACAGCGTATTGCAGTAATCCGATAGATAGCCGTCACTTCCATCATTGCAATGCTGCAGTTCATCACGAAGAGCCAGAGACGAATTTGGATCGTCAGCATCGCCGGCCAACGCGGTCTCGTCCTCAAGTTCAAAATCGACATGATTCTGAGAACAACATCAACATTTTAAATGCATTAGCCAACATTGGCTTTGGTGGATGGATTCACAAACAGACTGTTATCCTGAAGCTATGCTTCTGCTGATAAAAATTCGTAGGAAGTTGGTCCTATACTCGAAAAAGTGCATGATGTTAAGAGGAACTGATGGCAAGGAAATACAACAGAACCAAAAAGAACTGAGAAAACAGGAAACTCAACATAGGAAAGAATGAAAATGAATGCCAACCCTTTGTCCGTATTTCTTCTCCACAGGATTCGGATTCAAAGCAGACGCCTCCTCATCATCGCCATTTCTCTTTCTCGTGCGATCACAATCAGTCAAAAACTGCAGCGATTCAGACGAGGCTCGCATAACTGACCAATCAGCAGACGACTTGGGCTGTCGGTCCCTCGCCGTTCCTAAACGTAACGACGACGCTCGCATCCTCTGATCCTCCTTCTCGCATGGTCTCGTGTCATCCATGAACCTCGATGAGTCCCTGGCATCTGACTTAACCCTGGAGCTCTCCTTAAGAAGATTCTTCTGATGAGAAGCTGGTTTGAGGGATGCAGCGACCTGTGTCGGTGATGGCTGCGATCTAGCAGTCGCAGGCCCAGAATGTTTTGCTCTTGGAGATGGCATGTCGCCAAAATTCTCTTCTCCTCTAGGGGACGATTTCAAATGGTCGGTGTTCCAAAGGTCGCAAGGTTGTCCATCATCCATCCTTTGCAGCACTGCTGCATTCTGTCCACATAAAACAAAAACATAAAAGCCCTCAGCAAAAGTGCTAGACAGTCAACAGCCAGAAATCAATTGTTAACTGCAACAAAGTATAAAATGTCAAGAAACCACAGTATATCACAGCTGGTCAGCTCACGTCAACCCAAGATGCAGCCACGACTTCAAGTGTTAAGCCCTGGTGACCGAGGTTCTGCATCTTCCATCGCACCATCTGACATTTCCAGGACTTTAAACATTGAAACACAACAGCAGAGTTGTACAACCAAAAATTATTTCTAAAAAGTGTATAACCGATGTGTTCCTTTTTTTAGCTAAGAGTTCTAGAAAGTTCTTAATTTTATCTTGCTATGCCAGCTGGGATTCAAAATCTGCACTCTTGGGCTGCAGTATATTGCAAACCACTTGACTGTTGGCTGTTGCACCACTTACCATGTACAGAGCATGGTAACCGTAAATGAAATTACAAACTAATATTTCAAGAGAAACTCAGCCAAACAGTCTATAATCTGGCAACACAAAACACAAACACTTTAAAGGTCACAAGTCTCAAGTAAAGCTAACCAGTAGAATGCACAGTCAGAACACAGAGCACATAAAATCTGACAACTAAATAGTGATTAGATAAATTGAGATCGCTGACCTCCTCCTGTTGCACAAGCAGTTCCTTAAGCATGTCATGATGTTGCTGCAAATCTTGCAGCTGGCGATTCCGCTCAACCAAGAATGACTTTTGAACAAACAACATTAAGACAACGACACATCAAAATCAAATCAATCAAATCAAAATACACTATGTTCAATTGTTCATTAATCTTCAAACAAGAACAATTAACACAACACATGCAAGCAGTGACAACAGGAACCACCAAAGGAACACACTGTTTCACCAACAGGGTCGCCTAATAAACAATGTCAGACTAATGGAGTGGCATTAACTGCCTAAACCATGTTCAACAATCTAAAGTACACTTTTTATCATCAGCGGAATCGATTTCTAAATACACACGCTCATATCACTATTCCACATGAAATGTGATAGTGACAACTATTCTAGAGCAAGTCCATAACAGTCAATTGAAGTCATATGATACCTGCAAACTATAGAAGTCAAAAATAGTCATATGATACTTGTAAACTATAGAAGTCCAAAATAGTCATATGATACTTGCAAACTATAGAAGTCCAAAAATAGTCATATGATACTTGTAAACTGTAGAAGTAAAAAATAGTCATATGATACTTGTAAACTATAGAAGTCAAAAATAGTCATATGATATTTGCAAACTATAGAAGTCAAAAATAATCATATGATGCTAGTAAACTACAGAATTCAAATGAAGTCAAATAATACTTCAAACTAATGTGCTTCACAAAAAAACAATATCAAACTTCATAAACGAAGGTGGCAGGTTAGTGCCACACTAAAACAGCACTATGTTCTGCTAAATGTTCCAGGTGCAAAGAATGGTCAGGCAAGCTTAAATTTAAACCTTCTCCTTTACCTCCAGTGTGCTTCTCAATTAAATCACTATAAAGAAAGACATTATTTAAGTCGCAACAAAAATAAATTACAGGTATTACTGCAAAAATAAATTACTGCAAAAGCAGTAAATTAATAAATAAAAAATAAATTAGAAGTAAATTAGAATTAAATTAGAATTAAAGTAAATTAATAAATAAAAAATAAATTACTGCAAAAGCAGGTGTTAGTGCTACATAGCTCATAGACTTATGTTTTGGATTCTGCTTAATTATAATTTCTAGGATCATGCAATAGCACAGAAAACTGCACTCTTAATAAAAAAATATATTTACCGCCATACTTGAAATGATGTAAAAAAATTAAACAAGAAATACACTCCACCTCCAGTTCTTTCTTCTTCTTCATCAGTTGCGACAAATCCTCCATCGCATCATTGTCAATGTCTGACTGCAGACACCCGTACATCCCAGCGCCTGATGATGCAGAATCGGCCAACTTATCATCACATCGACCCTTGACCTGTAAACGAGCATCTGGGCACGGTGCTGGCGCCCGGGCGCTAGCGGTGCATGGTCCCTGATCTTCAGATCCTTCAAAATTGCTGCCGCGCTGGAATGTATTTCTAGATGGATGACACGGCTTACACGGCTGACACGGGGGATCTGAACTTGGAGGTGGACAGTCAAAACGAAACTTCTGGTTGTGGGCGGACCTTCCTTTTACTGCGGGACTTCGTGGTGACCGGTGCGAGGAGACACAGGAGGGCACCCGTGGCAAGGCCAAACTCTCTGGCCAGGGCGTGTCGTTCAGGCTGTTGAGCTTCTGCTGCAGTTCGTCCAGGTCTGAATCGGAATAATGTCCAAGATGGTCCTCAATCATCGGTCGCTGGTTGTTTAGAGGAAATTCTGCATCTCCGGCAGCACCGCCAGTCGGGTTTTCCTGAAAACATAGTTCCTGCGCTGGTGAAACGTGCTTGAAAACATAGCACATGTCAAACATGCCTAAAAACATGATTTCTGTACATGTCAAACATGCCTAAAAACATGATTCCTGCACATGTCAAAATAGCCTAAAAACATGATTCCTGCACATGTCAAATATGCAAATTTATAAAATCAATCAGAACTTATTCGTTATAACTGCTAAATTGCATTAATTACTCGGTTCTGAATTCAGAAATTGGAAGAGTAGGCATAGGAGTTAGACGAGGTTATCAAACTCCTAACTCCTGTCAAACAATTAGGCCTATGATCAGTTACCCAGGAAACCTGGGCAACCAACCCAACAATAGCACCTGGACTGTGAATCGCATAACCTGGAAGCCAAAGAAGCACGATTATTTTAGGTCGATTTTAGGTAGATCGCTGTATTAGTAGTACTAGTCAGGGGTTCATAACTTAATCACATCTGGAGATGTCTGTGAGCTCTGAAGAGATAAGAGATGTTGGGCAGCAGTCGACAGAACTTTATCAAGCATTCGTTCATTCATTCATTAGATGCATTTATATAGCGCCTCTTCAAGAGGGCTACTCAGAGGTGCATGTGGAAGATCAAATTCTTTTTGTCTCCACCCAGTCAACAGAAAACAGTGAGCAGAACTTATGTTGGATGGCTGAAAGAAAACATGGCTAAAATCTCTATACAGCATAGCATGGTATAAATCTGCAGCATAAAGCACAGATTGTCAGAAAACATAGGCTGAGAACCCACCAACAATTGAAATGCAGATATGGTTACTGTCCCATTTAACCGAGGGAGGGTCGGGAGTGCTTCTGAGTAGAAAGTCTAGAATGGGCGCCACATAAGAGCTACTAATAAATATGGAGACATCTAGCTAATCTCAGTTGGAAGAATAAATAGCAAATGAGCAGGTTCTGTTTTTGGTGCATACGTAAACAAAACGAGACAGTAGTCGAACAAAACATCGAGACTTTCAGGCGACAATTCAGAACGCACCAGTTCATCGTTGGACGATTCACTGATCTCCAACTCGGTCGGCTCTTCGGACTTTGAGTCCGACTTTGGAGACGCCCGTGACGCCGCGCCATGCTGACAATGATCGTCCTCACTCGTCACCTGGAAAAGCAAATGTTCCGCTGGAATAGTATTTGAGAGAATGCAAAAAAGCATCAAGTTTGGTAAAACAACTTTAGCCCAAACACACAAATTGCTGACTCTTAACTTCTATGCTTAAGACATACACACATTACTAGGTATACATAGCACAGCTGTAGTGCAAACAGTCTTTTCAAATAAGTGTTATTTTCTATACAAGAAGGAGATGCATGCATCATTTGCCATCAGACAATAAGAACAGTTTCAGAAAAATCACATAATTAAAAGTCTTAGTCTAAACAATGAAAAATCCCAGTAATGCACAAGGCAACAACTGATTGTAGTACACACTCAAAGTTAGACATACTTTCTGAAAATCTAACCATAAAACTATATCTACTCCACTATATTAACACATTCACCGCCTACACGCCATGTTAAATGACTGGCTGTACTACGTAGTAGGCGGCCAATGTGTTAATAAATGTCTTCCTTCCGATAACTAAAGCCCAAAACACCATAAAAAATCAGAGCTATTACTTCAACATCCTAGATCTCTAAATATTAGAATAAATGCAGCTCATTTTTTGTAACTGGAAAACATAGACAATATAATACATACCAGTGCTTTCTGAAGAGCGATTAGGTAACAAGTTTCCTGCTTGTGCAGGAGCTCAAAAATTGCATCCAGATAGTCGCGCTGAAGCTTTGTTGTCTAAAGAAACAATTGATTATCAGCATCAAAGGTCCAGCATTGACCATCAACCAACCAAAAAACACCATGAGTGGCTAATCACAAGAATTTGGTCCAGAAAAAACATATTTACTACTGTAACGCCCGCCCCCACCGTCATCCCCGGAGTCGCCACTTCCGGATCACCGTACGGTAAGGAGGCCGCGTGCTGTTGTGGGTCGTGGTCCTGAGATCTGGATAGAGAATAAGAGGAGGTGACTCTCGGGTTCGAATCCAACCTATGAAACGGTTGCCAACCTTCTCGGCGGCCAAGCTCTCTATATGAGATTGGATCCTTGTGGGCCAGACGCTCACTTCTGCGCAGCGTGCCCAGGTGGGTGAACTCTTTAGGCCTAGCGCCTAAAGATTCTGCCAGACTGATGGTCGACTGGTAAGGCATGTCCGCGATGGTAATAGCGGTGGACGTCCGTCCAGGGTTCAAACCCACAACAGATCTTGGGACAGGCGATGCCTCGAGTCGCTCCAAGCGTGTCACAACCTCCGTTAGCACTTCTCTAACATTAGAGTGCACAGCCGAAATTTCCTCCCTTACATCTGACCTTACCGAGGCAATCGCATCTTGCGTATCTCTAACATTAGAGTGCACAGCCGAAATTTCCTCCCTTACATCTGACCTTACTGAGGCAATTGCATCTTGTGTGTCTCGGGCATGTGACTGCATCGCTTCTTGGGTGTCTCTAGCATTAGTCTGCATGGAGGAATACATGGATGAATGCATGGAAGTTATAGCCTCCATTACCACCTCCAGTGATGAGGGAGGTCTGGACGGCTGGGAAGGGGTCGCAGTCCTAGATTCCTCCATAGTATTTCACAAATTAGTCCTACTTGTATTTCTATCACTAGCAGTGAACAAAGTCAGTAATTCCAGTAATGTTTCTTATTATTGTCATTCGGTTAATTCTTCAAACAACAATAGTTACAACTTATGCAATCCACAAGTACAACCTAAGCAATCAACACATAGACCAGAGTATCATCTATTGTTATTCCCGTTTCTTCTCTAAGTCCCCAGGCCAATTTCGTCAATAGCCCAAATTTCTATCATCGATCGCTTTTTAAACTAAACGTACCTCAATGTCAGTGGCGGGACATAAGGCTGAGAGAGAATGCGCGGAATCCGGAGACATACGGAGTTCCTGGATAGGCGTCGAGGAAGTATAGCGCCGAAAGGAGTCCGAAAAAGATTGACTCCCGTAGATTGGCGACGATATCCGCCGAACGAAAAACAACTCGTCGAACTATATATATATATATATCGATCAATTGACGCCCATGAGCAAACAAACTTTCAGGCTATCGCCCAAGACACAACCGAACTTCAAGACGACGATAAATTCGCTCAGCAGTAACGAATCGACGCAAAACTGATACATATTATATCCCTGAAGAAAGAATCACCGACAGAATCCGAAAGACTTTCAATATAAATCGCAACGGCGCATTTTAACTTTAACGTCGAATTTAAGCAACTCCCCACTGAACGCTGCTCCACTCTGTCAAGATCCGGCACGGTCTTCTGCGCTTGTCTTCTCTCCCTTAATACGTCTTCACTCTGTCCGGATCTCCATTGTCTTCTGCCATCGTCGACAATGCGCAGATCTTATATAGAGCCTTCTGACGTCACCAACTGCGCATTTAGAAATCTACGCATCTAGGTATACGTGGCAAGAACTGCGCAATTAAATCTACGCAGTTGAAATACTGCGACGCAGAAAAGCTGCCAAGATCACGCCCACGTGTCTTTGTATCTACCATCCTGTCTGTCGGACTGTATCGGTCTCTCTCTCTCTCTATCTCTATACCCATTAAAACGCGCCGTCTGACGACACACTGTGTCTTCTTCTCCGTCCGTCTTTGTATCCTTCTCTGTAACTCTCTTTATACTATCGACTTCATTTATGGCGCCATCGCGTATATACAACTATAGTATCGATCACAGCGGTCGATTGTACCAGCGTCTATGTCTGTTACTACAGAGCTTGTCTGTGCGACTATGTCTGGTGTCGCTCCCTTTCTCTCTCTGGCCGATTCCCGACTATGGTAAGCATGTGAAAATTTAGCGACTCCACGACGATCGATTGCCAATCGAACGATCGCCGCGACGACACCAGATGTCGCGAACGATTAATTCGCGACAATTGTGGCAGCGAGGTAAACCCATCGTGTCGGGAACGATTAATAACCGACAGCGGTAGATTGTCGACCATCGCGGCAGCGATATAGACCTATCATGTCGGGAACGATTAATTCGCGACATTAAGCGCCGACCGCCAGACGTCGCGAACGATTATAATGCGCTGGCCGTAGTCCAATTTATATCAGTCGCCGACCGCCGACGCATCGATCGTCGCAAGATGGCGCGCCGCTACGTAGGCCTACCGCGTCGAACGGCAATGCATTACCAACCGGAAGTAATTAAAACCCGATGGCAGAAACCCAAATTATATCTGAGTCGCGTGGAGCGCCAATGACAGCGGCCGAATCGCAAAATATATGCAGTCGTTTCACTACTTCATACGCATATTAATGAGTAGTAAAAATAAGAAGAATTAAAACCAACATGACATAATTAGACATCCTAATCTCATCTAATCTATCAAAATCTACATGATTGCAATCAGAATACACAAACCATCAGCTGAGTGTCCCTGTTAAGCAAAATTGTACGGAGTACTCTGTCATCAACATTAATTGAACGCAGCCTGTCAAGATCCAGAATGTAAGAAAGACAGCAAAGTAGGTCATGAAGAACTATGAATGTGTTTCTGGGTACAGTAATTTTTACATTAATACAGTATCTTTTTGTGCTGCTAAGCAGAGTTTCAGTAAGAACTATGAATGTGTTTCTGGGTAGAGTATTTTTTACATGACAGTATCTTTTTGTGCTGCTGAGTAGAGTTTCAGTAAGACCTACTATAAAACTGTCAAACACAAATAGTAGCCTACAGAGAGATCCTGAGTGGCCGAGTGGGTTGGTAGCCCGCTCGCCACGCCGGCGGCCCGGGTTCGATTCCCGGTCGGTTGGTTTATCAGAGATTAATTTCTCGGATCTTTACTGCGGGTGGCTCAGTCGCAATATAAACGTGGAGTGAGAGGTTGTACTTGCCTCCGACACTAATCATCTTCGATATGAAAAAGTGTCGTTAAGCCCGAAGTACATACATAGTAGCCTACATTGTGCAAACAGACAGTAAACGTGAGCTACGTAGTGTTCTACCTCAGTGTCTGGTTGTTTGCCCAATGCTATCAAAAGTGATGATGCACTCTTCAGACTGTCGCGTATCTTCATTACTTGGCTCACTATTTCACTGCTGTCCATCTGAAATAGACAAAAAACAACGGCTATGCTTGCAAGAAATTTTAAATAAACTTATATAGCACCGTACTGGAATCATAATTGGTGACATGGACCAGAATAAAAACTTGGCAGGCCACAAAAATTCGACTGTATGAGTGCAAATTAAAGTATACCCAAAAAACAGGAAAGTACATGATGCCAATATAAACTGCTGACAAACTCTGGCTTCCTCGATAACAAAATTTCACTGGACACCTATAATAGGATACACAATGTTGCATTGACTAAGTGCTTGGACATGCTCAACAAGAACCTCAAAATCATGAGCAACGACTCTGTTTTGGGAAACATAGGCCAGTGCAAGCTTGGATGAATCAGTGCACATAAGTCACCCATGGTGAAAGGCAACAGAAATTTCATGTCAGATAACAATCCCAAAACACACAACATTATTCAAGTTACCAAGGTCCATGGACCAAATAAATGTGCAATAGACACCTATTGGCATTTGGTCAATTGACACAGATGCTGACAATAATGCATTTTATAATGCATTTCGGAAGCAAATAAAAATATCTTAATTCAAGTATGTGAGTAATTTCCGTGGCTTACCTTATCCAGAGAGATCTGAGTCTGAGGCAGTAGGTCACCTAGTGCAGTCCAGATCTGGGATAACCGTGCCCTGTCTTCAGCCTCAGATCCACACTCTGGACGAGAATATCTTGCTCCTGGTGAGCCATCATGACCAGCAGACGGACCACTACCGCCACCACCTCCTCCTCCTCCTCTTCCTGTCTCTGCCTGCTGATGCTGAACAGACATAAAAGCTTATATTACAGACTTATTTGGCATGATAGCATGGATGTGCCAGCTGTGCAAAGCCAGCTTTGGAGACTTTTACCTCATCAGACGTATATGCTCATGTATGGCAGAAAGAATGTCAACCACTTCGCACACCTCTAGTCTTACTCTTGTTTCTATGGCAGCTTGAATTTTAACACCTTGCAATAAATAAATGACACTAGACAATCTAAATGAACATTACCATTTCTATAGCACCATTAAAATAACTTTTAAAAACATCTTGAGGGAATAAAAGAATCACATTTCTTAAAGGCAAAATGCAAGATCAATCAAACTCAGTTGGAAATGCTATACACAGGTGAAGATGTAGGTTAACCTTTACATATTAGTAACTTCTTCCATCAAATACACAACACAGAGCATATTTTAACAATGGCAAAGTAAAAAGTTCTACCATAGTGGAACGGGGAGAGGTGCTTACCTCACTTTCTTTACTTATGGCTGGACTGAGAGCACTCTTGAATGAGTGCTATTATAAATGCTCAGAATGAACAAATAAATAAACGAATGAATGAATTTCCTGCTGGTCAGCACTGAGTTGACAATACATGAATCCTAAAGTCTGTGAATCGCAAGACTTGCTGGTTACTTCTCAGATCATGGGAGTAACAAATTATGTACAAAGATAACTTGTCAAAGGGTCAATAGATGCAGTCTGTACAGCAGACTCACACTTGAAGCCATTATGTATGCCAATGGTGGACCACTTAATCTGAATTCATATAAGATCACCTTAGATTAATTTATAAGCATACTCAGCCTGATACCTGTTTTGAAGGCAAATGCTGGTGCTTAACAAATGCAGCTGTCCTATTTTGCAGACCAGGTGGTGAGGGAACGGCTGATGAATCGGTAATGTTGTTCGCCTTAGACTTGTCCCTTGGGCTTCTCTGATCAGCATGTCTGGCCCACTTGTCATACCCGTCAGAATTAGCAGACTGCTGGCCCGTTTTGTGCATTGCACTAACTGGCCAAGTATAGCAGTCTTGCTAAAATTCACAACACAACCTTGCAATGTTGAAACAGGAGAAATGATTGTCATATGTGCCTCACTATGAAACTGGTCGAATAGCCATTATGAAAATATAAAGAAGATAAAAAAAAATTCTTTTCATTCTTGTATTTGTATAACTGAAGTGTTTCAGCTTAATTAATCTCGAAAATAAAAATCTAGTTCTCATGTGGGGCTGTAATCCTAAATAACAGAGAAATAACAAGCTTTGAACTTTAATCAACCACATAATTTTAACCCCCCAAAAAACTGCTGAATAACCTCCATAGCTTCAAAGTCTTTGACACCTCACTGCAGCTGATGGAAGTGGCTGCTTCCTGAACTATATACATCCACACCAACCTTTCATCATCAATCATTGTATTGTACTGCATATGGCCAATTGGATATCTATAAAGTGCTTCTCTCAGCAGAAGCCTTTCAGAAGTGTTCCCAGTGCAAGTGACCCTGAGAGATAAGGTAGGATTTGAGGTTAGAGAAAGATGAAGAAAGACCAACAGAGAGGATGAGAGAGCAAACAGATTGAGGAAATACATTCCATGCGGAGGGACCTATGCAGGTAAAGGATCTATGCAGGCAAAGAACAATACTATTTCTGAGTAGGAGTCAAAGCCAGGTTAATTAATGTCCTGGTCAGTACTTCCATTGCTAACAGATGAATTTTCCGGAAATTTAGACACTTCTGGGCTAAATGCCATCAGATTGATACGCTCTTCGCCTCTGGTTATTGATGGATTCATCCAAAACTGCTGAATAAGTATAGCCACATTTTAAACAGAAAACTGTATCATAACAAATTTATGCCTCCATTGTGCAACGCAGGGACCTTTCTGAGAGAATTCTACCATAACTCAGTTTTCTGAAAGTCATCATAATTTTGTACGCAATAAATAGATGAAGGAAGGGGATGGGCAAGCGAGTGAGAGATTTTATGGACTCATCACCTACCCAATTGTTGGGCCGATCTTCGTCACAAGAAGTCCAAATACGATGTTGGTTAGATTCCTGATCACTGGAGTTGTTTGAGTGCAAGAGTTGTCGATTTCCCTGTCCCAGGCAAGGTGTTTTATTAGGTACTTCCAAGTCACCTGTTCTTCGGCTAGAACTTGGGAAAGGCTGCACCCTTTTAGCACTTCCAGAATCCAACACCTTTGCCTGCTGCATTTTCCTGTCAAATGAGAAAATGTTATCATTCTACAGTTTTATCTATCAAAGTGGGAATAAGAAACGATAAAATAAGAAATAATTTTGGCTATATAATTTGGGCTCAAAATGTAGACAGTGAAGTACCATTTGATCTAAAAGCGCGATGGACAGAAGAATTACATGTCTCGATAATCTTCTGACTTTCCAAAAGGCATTGAACGGTAAAAATTCTTAAAGAAACACAGATACGATTGGACAAGATGCTGATGAGAGAAATTGAAAATATTCAAAATCTCTTATGATTGCCATAAAATCACAATATGCACATCATTGGCTACAAAATGTTAAATAAATTAGGCAGATGCTACCTGGCAAATATTTCAGCACAACTATTTTCCTTTATTAACACAGCATTGAACTACTCAAAAGAATTTTAAGAACCTAAACAACCCTATGCTGTGTAAGTAATCCACCTGCAATCGAAATAAAAACTTTGATTGACATGACAATTTTTCCAACCGACTGTCTTTATCAAGTGGGTGCGGCCCGAATCCCCGAATCAGTTAAATGAATTTCGGCCGGATCCCCCAAATCCATTTTCGCAAAACTTATGATTTGCAGACACTGAACTATGTTATCAGCAACATTTAATAGGTCCATTGTTACATGCATTTAATGTAACTGAGCAATAGTTTTTTCATGAAACTATTTTCGAGAAATGAGTGTTTGTGCATTTGCAGCGTTTTCGGGGATTCGGGTTTCCACTTTATCAGGTTCTGCACTAAGCATCTCTGGATGCAACTAGATGTCCTGGACGGATGTCTAAATCACCTTATCAGGTTCTGCCCTAAACATCTGGTCGTGCTGTCGGCATAACTATATAATCGGGAACCGACGTGTCAGTTAGGGTCAGGGGCGTAACTATAGTAACGGGGCCGAATAACTACACTAATCCTAACCGACCCTCGCGACGCCTATCCTGAGCCGTATTAAATCGACTTTCACGACGCTTTACCTGACCCGCGAAATTGCAGTATCGGGGACCGTGTGTGTCGGTTAGGGTCAGGTCAGACGTCGTGAGGGTCGGTTAGGGTCAGGTTATGCGTCGTGAGGGTCGGTTAGGGTCAGGTTATGCGTCGTGAGGGTCGGTTAGGGTCAGGTTATGCGTCGTGAGGGTCGGTAAGGATCAGGTTAAGCGTCGTGAGGGTTCGTTAGGATTAGTGTCGTCATTAGATACTATATACTATCCTATACTAAGATATTGTGCATGCTTCGATCCCCGATACTGCAATTTCGCCGGTAGTTTGTTTGAGCTAATTTTTGTGGAGATAGTATAGATGGAGTTCACCAACTACAAGTAAATTGAATTTGACATATATACAGCGGCGTTAACGATTATTTCAATAACACGGATGCATGTACATTCGTTCATTAATTGCACAAGCGTTTTCACGAATGTTTCTAAAATATATCAAGTAAACAAAAGAAATATGAAGATGAGAAACCAGAGTAGTAATCCTTGAGTGATGAAGAATGTCAGATGTGTTCAGACATGACAGCTACAGCAGCATCCATATTGTCTGTTTTGTTTTCTTGTCGCTCTTATTTCTAGTTCCGTTTAATACAGAATGTTTCGTCCCAGTATGTTCCGGATTATGCCTCGGGCTTGGACCCGACGTTTGTGGCTCCGACGTGGAACAAGGGTGAGCAGAATAAAAAGTCATTACTTATTAGATAAGAGGTCTTGGTAATTAAGTACAGTACATGGTAGTTAAGTACAGTACAATATATGAGATCGTTGTAGAAGCCTAAAATGATGATGATGATGATGATGATGGTGGTGGTGGTGGCGGCGGCGGCGGCGGCGGCGGCGGCGACGACGATGATGATGATGAGTTGTAGTAAACTAGTCAATGTCCATGCATAGGCCTACAGATATATCCAGTATCCGCACTAGCTAACAATCCTAGGTTTTCACCAAAGTGTAGGTAAAAAATCCTGGAATGCTATATATATATATATATATGTATGCATGTATACATGTATATATATATAGGCCTATTGCTACATATATAACAATTGATATGCAATGAAATAACTATATTTAGGTCTAGGCTACATCTTTCAACACGAATTGCAAAATTGCATGATGGGCCTAAATCAGTCTCCCTTGTATTGCAGCCTGATTTGCAGGTCGTCTATAGTTCTGTTAGGCCATATATATAACCTACAGTTAAGATTTTAATTGTGATTTGTGTTCTTGTGAATTGTTTCCCGAAGCCCTTGGGATAAACGCGCTTTGTACCATGCTATAATTATAGCGCCTTAGTAGGCCCTATTGCAGCCTGATTTGCAGGTCGTCTATATAGATAGGCCTAGTTAAGATTTTAATTGTGATTTGTGCTCTTGTGAATTGTTTCAATCGCAAAACCTATACACTGTAGTCTAACTGGTTACGGTGTGTCAACTGTCAACTAGCTGATTGTTCAATAGGCCTAAGGGAAATTATTATTATTACAAGAGATTGAATAATTAACCTGTCTGCCGCTCCACTGGCATTTAAAGAAAGAGTGACCCACCTATAATTATGATCCTATTGCGCCCTCGGGGTGAGTCTATCTTCCTTAGGCCTATCTATTGCACCGTGATTCTTTTAGTTTTATAGGCAGGGCGAGAATTGCCGGGGTTTGGGGGGTTTCAACCCCCCTGCAGTCTTTCTTAGAGCCCGCGGCCATAGCCTACTGTTTTTCACACCCAATTCCAAGTTTATCATAGTCCAGCCCCCAGCTATTTTTCCACAATTCTCACACTGTTTATAGGCCTACTCCACTCAGGCCTATTGCCTACATAATTATGTGTGTCAACAAGGTCCCCCAAAATTTGGATCATGGGTTATGGCTATGGTTATTATAGGCCTAGATTCTAATTATATCTCGGTATACCTACTATAAATAGAAGCGTGCGGCGGTAATCCCCAAGTCTTCACCCCGACATCGTGCATGGTCCGTAAGGTTTTGCTTCCTCATCGTCTTCTATTATTGGCCACAAACTATGGAAGGAACGGCGGAATTTTATATGTCGAGTTTGTACGTCTACGAGGGTAGTTGTCGATGTAAGTTTAGTTTCGGAAAATTTACTTTTCATATGGGTCTAGACCTAATAGGCTAAGCCCATTATACAGATCGGCACGACACAGCCTACAGAATTAAGTCTAAGCATCCGTGATAGGGCATCTAAAACCGTCAGCGATATAATAATGTGCAATGCAAAAATATTTATAGTCAGGCAAGACTGAGTGTAACCTACGTAGTAAGTAGACGCTTATGCGTTCGCATTTTCGGTAAATCCTTAAGGAAGGCTAACTATAAAATGACATGATATAGGCCTACAAATCTGTATGACGTGTTGGAGCAATTACAGGAACTAAAAAGGTCTGGTGTAATAATAGCAACTATATTAGTTTGCAGTTAAGTATAGGCTACTTCTGCTGTAACGATTTCGTATCAAAAGTACAATCATGGACTCTAGGTCTAATCGTGGTGCTGGACACAGACGGAACGACCCTATAACTATGGGTACTCTGGAATCGGACGATTGCTGTGGCGTTGGGTTAACAAATTACAACCCTGAGATATCTCCACGATATGACTTTAAGGAACATATTCCATCGGCAAGTAAGGCGGAATGGGCGCGTGGCCCGTCATATCCACGGGACTCCGTTTCCAACCGTTTCCACGCCGATACTTCTCAAGAAGACGCTCATCGTATCGATTCCGGGTTAGCCCTAGCGCGTTTTGCTCCAAAAGCAGACAACAGAGCGCGCTCGTTTTCCACTTCCTCCAACTCGCCGGACCTTCACATTCATTTATCCAGCGAAGAATGCAGTTTCGATCGCTATGATGAGGATTTGCTTAGAAATGTTTACAGCCTTCGACTCACGGATGAAGTCGGAGAGAAGAAAGAGGACACGTTAAATGAGAGCGTGCTGAGTAGGCCTAATGACGTCGATGATTACCTTTTCAACTGGGATATGATTTTTGAACAAGATGAAGAAGGAGACACGTAAGTGCTTTTACGCATCGCTATTTCTTGTAGGCCTATTGCGTATAATTAAGACCAATTTTTCATAACCTGTTATAATATTGCCTAGGGCCTAGGCCTACTCTTTTAAATTGTTCATGCTGTTTATAAGCTAAACTGACTTACAGTAGGCCTAGGCTACGATCGATTTTTACGGCGCTTAGACTTGATTCTATACAAAAATTGTCAGTAGGCCTAGGCCTAGTCGCAATTATTGAAATTCCGATTAATTTATTTATCAGGTGTCTAAAAATCGGTTCCAGCTGGGTAAGGTCCATAAGGGGTTAGGCAGCAGACATGCAGAGTCTGCATGATTTGTGATATTAAATTCAGAATTCTAGAGCACGAGCAATTTTATTATATAGGCCTAGAGCAGAAGATCAAAAGTGCAGAAATAAAAAGGACCAATTTTAATCAGAGAAGGTTCAGCATCTCAGAGACAGCATATAATTTTGATAAAAAATATGTTTAAAATAAACTTCTTACAATTGCAACAGCTTATTAGAATACAGTAGCAATAAAATTCGTGTGAATATCAATTTCCTTAAGTATAAAGATAGTAGGCCTAATAATGATGATAGTCATAGTTTTAGTTGAGACAAAGTTTGCGTTTTGTTGCAGGCAGTTGCACATTGCCATAATGACAGATATGCAGGAGGATTTTGCTCTGTCTGTTATCAACCTTTGTCAAAATGCTGAACTTCTCGACCTCCAGAATGACCTTCACCAGACTGTGCTGCACCTGGCCATAGTGAGGCGTCAGATGCAGATCGTGCAGGCACTAATGTCCCGTGGTACCTCACTTTTTGTCTGTGATAAGGACGGAAATACACCACTGCACCTGGCATGCCGGATGGGCTACACAGAAGCAGTGAATGCATTTACCGACAGATGTAAAAGCCATCTGGAGAAGGAAATCCTTCTGAAAGTTATTCACCACAGAAACTATGAAGGTGATCACAGAATTTTATCCTCATAGATATTAATGTGCTTGCTTGATCAGTGGTGTAACTGGGTGGATTACCATCTCTAAGCCTATATACTAAGCTTGGCTGTGTATTGTATATAGTTTATTTCATGCTTAAGCTTACACGTATTCAGCACAGCCCACCCATTGCCTGCTCTTTGCGTTGTTAAGAGTAGTGTGGCCAGGACTTTTGGAGAAAATTTGTCTAATGGAGTGCCTCTTAGTAGAGATCTTGAATAGGTTGAATGGGCACAGTATAGATTTATGCCATTGATCGATTAAGAAGCATGATCATTTTCAGACATTGATTGATATATACATGTATGTGATCAGCAGCTGATCACTTTCAATCTTTGATTCACATGGACATTTAGGCTAATCCTAGGAAATGGTTTACACGAAAAGCTTACGTCCTGGAATTTGAACCTGATTCAATCTAACCTTTTAGTTTAATGCTGTTATAAAGGCACAGGAGATCAGTTGATGGTTGCTTCAAAAGAATCAATTGGTTGGAATGGGGTAGGTCATGAAAATTGGAAGTCAGGTTACCAAAGAAAAAAGGGGAAAGAGTGAGGTTGTCATAGTGCACTGGTTACTTGTGAATTTGTTTTTGAAGGCATGTTATTCCATTTCTGTTTGGGAAAACAGTAATTTGATAAAAAAAATATGTTTAAAATAAACTTCTTACAATTGCAGCAGATTATTAGAATACAGTAACAATAAAACTCGTGTGAATATCAATTTCCTTTTGAAGCAACCATCAACTGATCGCCTGTGCTTGTTCTCTATGGCTTATCCCGCCTGTTAGCTGCTTTGTTAGGCACCATTGTGCGGGCATGGCCATGTTACGGCCCCATATAAATTGTCATAATTATTACTATTATTATTATTATTGTCAAAACAGTATTTCGATCATCAGTTATTATTATCTCTGTCTTAGGCAATCACAATTGGGCCTTCACCTAATTCCAGCCCTCTCCCGAGTCCTAATAATATCAATATGTTTTTCCTGCCTTTTCCAGAACCCTTAGTAGCCATTGTTTGATTCTATTCTCTCTGGTCCTGGTTGCTATAAATAACTTATCTAAATTCTGTTACTTGCAACAGTTAAGTTTCCTGGTCCAAAATAATTCATAGTTAGGCCATAGCAGTTGTAGTCCAGGTTAATGCCGCTACATATTTTAGGCATACAAAATTATGAAATCACCAATTTCAAAGTAATAGGAACTATTTGAGCATTGCAAGTGTGGCTGTTGGATTTGCATTATCAGAAAAAGTGTAGATTGTTCAATGCATTGAACAGATAGAGCAGGTTTGAGCCTTTCCAAGATGGTTATTGTGTAGGTATTGTGTCATTCCCAAGATGGTTATTGTGTAGGTATTGTGTTATTCCCAAGATGGTTATTGTGTAGGTATTGTGTTATTCCCAAGATGGTTATTGTGTAGGTATTGTGTCATTCCCAAGATGGTTATTGTGTAGGTATTGTGTCATTCCCAAAATAGTTATTGTGTCGGTATTGTGTCAGTTGGTCATACACAAATGCTCAGTACCATCATTGGTATACTTACCACTTAGTCATTAGATAGGTACTTAATAAATGCATAGATCCTGGTAATAACTGTAATTGGTGAACACGTTTATGTCACACAACTTTAAATCTGTGCTGCGTGTGCGAGTGATTCAAACAATTATGACATTCTTTATGCCATCCAAAGTGCCTCTTCACAGCCTTTACTTCCTGGTTCAGATGGATGTGCTGTGTACGGTAGCTGACGGAACACTGCAGACGTGTAAAAGAATTAGTTTCGATTTTATTTTCCATAGTGTCATTGAAAATGTAATCAGCATTATTAATAATCACGTTATAATATTGAGCAACACTGTCTAATGACTACCGGTATGCACCAGTCGCTGGTGCTGAGAGCAGTTTTCAGTGTGCTCACTTGCTCAGGACTGGTCCCTGCCAGTGGCTATCTCAGGGAAGGCTCAGACCCTCAATGCCCATGTTACAAGGCAAGAACTTTAAACATTCAGATACCATGACCAACAATCATAATTTCGTTATTAATTAGACAATGATTTTCTGACCTGAAAAATCCTGCCTAAAAACAACACAAATTGAGAATAGATGCTTCATTTTGTCATTGTTGAGTCTCAATGAGTTTTACTGGATCTTTGTAACTGAGGATGAAGATCAAAATTAAAATTTTATTTTTTGAAGCCTAATTTGACTGTGCACAATGTAAGAATTTCCTGGGCATCTGCTCACCAAGCCCCCCATCCCTTCTCTCGTTTTGCTCGGGGCCCACCGTTTGCTAGAAAATTTTGCTGCTGACCCGCCATTAAAGAGGTTTAGGCGATCAGAATATATACCTCTCGATGCTACTAGTACTTCTACTACTATCGCGAATAATAATAAATATTCAATTATATTAAAAAAAATTATTATATAGTAGACCTAATAGAATAAATAAACTTGTACTAATGCAGAAGTGTTAATAAACGTAGCAGCTCAAGCACTGCAGTCTGCATGAGAAACCACTCATGCTATTTGGAAATATGAAAGCTGCAATTAATAAGAATCTGTTTAATTTTAGTCAGAGGCATGTCATGGGACAGATTCCTGCTGGGGTTGATAAGTGCCTCGAATTAGGGCAGCACCATGATATGGATTCATAATTTCATAGACACCTCTGTTTTGTGTGGGTTGAATGGCAAAGGCTGTGTCAGCTAGGTCATTGCTTTGTCCAGATGATTGGTGTATTGTATTGTATCTGGGTATTTATGGTGCTCTAATACTGGTAGTTGAAAAGAGCATTTGTGTCGATTGTGTATTTATGGTAGCATATTATTCTGCCGCCCACTATGTATGTGCTGTTGTGGGTTTTTCTAGTGTTCTGGGTAAATGTTCAAAAGTTTTTCAGCTCAAGTCAGTGCAGTCATAAATTTTATGCTTTGTTGTTGTCATACGTATGATCATGACTTTGTCATTGCCATATGCTAATCAATAATGTACACATCATTTGCACTGCATGGACATACATTGGAGAAGCAGGATCTTTCAGCCCTTAGGCTGCTACTCCTGTTAGTTTAGCTTAGGCTTGTTTGATATGATTTGGCTGGTTCATGAGGCTGATAGCCATCCTCCCTCAGCTATGAACTATGCTTCTCATTGGCTTTCAAGCATCAGGTTATCGAGTTGAGCACTTTTCAGTACTAGCAGTAGCACAGATTTGCAGATCTGTGTGTCTTTGCACATGCTAAAGATTATCATAATCATAATAATAACAATAACTCCCTGACTTTATGAGACGCTTACACTTTGGAGTTACTGAGAAACGTCTGTGGGCAAACTGTCACAGACAAAACTCGGTACAGTGGTTGACTGGCCTATCTGATATCCGAAATATCTAGAACATTTACTGTCCAATGTCCATGAAATGCTTTTCAGAAATATGCATAGGGCCTATCTCAGTCTTAGATCTTATGTGCCACTGTCATTTTAGGCTGATTTATGTATACATACCAGTTGTATTGCGAAGACATTTTATAAAATGTGTTACTTTTATGTACTTTTTATTTATGACATTTATGTATGGATGGATTTGTATGTATGTAACTTAATAATTACCTGCATAGCACATATTCAGACATGCACAGTTGCACACACACTTACACCCATCCATGCATATCCAATTCAAAGTCTCTCTCCCATTGTGTAAGCTTATAACTGGGTATAAATAGAATTCAACTTGTAACAAGTTTTTCTGATTTCACTTTCATTTTTCACTCAACTTCCTTTTATCTGTGTTTCGGTTGAAACATGAGGGTTCTAAAGAGTGGACTGTTGGTAACTGGAAATTTTGCAAGTTTTTCCCTCTGGTGGTGGTAAACTTTTATATGTTGGTGATATTTTAAACTACTCCTTGCTAGTGTGGTCAAAGTGAATAATGATAAGAAATGTGCTTTTACTGGTTGTATGATGTCATATTTTTGTAATGCCATTGCAGTTGTTATCAGGCAGCACATGCTAATTAGATGAAAGATGTACAGTGGTACACTTTCATATGCAGAGTTACTCAGTTGCATATGCAGTTAATAAATTTTTAGTAGCACCTAATCTAATCTGTGGGACTGATGTCACGGTACATCATTCAATTGTCACTTAAACTGGAAACTGCCCTTGAAGTTTCTGTTGTGTTTTTACTTTTGTCTACTTTAAGGGGTGCTATAGAAATTTTTTAATCTGTGAGTACAATTACTAAGATCTCGCTTCTGTGTGATGCATCTTTTGTCTATTAAGATGAGAAATGGTGACTGTGCTTACAACTACTAGACATTATATCGTTTCAGGTCTGACCTGCTGCCATCTATCAGCCATGTCTCAAGCTCCAGACAATTTGTTTCATCTGACACAAGACTGTAGTGCCGATATCAACATTCAGGTACTTTAACATTTCCAGTCACTTTGATTCAGACGATGATTAAGTGTATTATGAATGATCAGTAAATTGTTTCATTTTTATTGTGGGTTTAAAATGCTGGTAAGGCTTGTAAACGTGCGTGTGAAACTAATATTTCATGCAGACATAGTTACACTTAATTATGGGATAATTTAATTCTTATTCTTATAAAAAATTTGCAAGTATTACAAAAGAACTTTAATGGTGCCAGCCAGTCAATTTGCAAGTATTACAAAAGAACGAAAGTTTTAAAGTTCTTTTGTAATACTTGCAAATAGTTTATTCCAAAATTACAGATAATAGCAGTTTTACTTGTCTAAAATAAATCAGATTTTGAAAGCTTTTGTTTATTCAACTGACTTTCACTGAAATGTGAATGGTTAAAGTGATGTTTCTGGTTAGTTATTCAGGGTCATGACTCAAGATGATTTTAGTTGATATATCAATCAATCTTTATTGACCACCACTATTTAGTAATACGAAACACTGTTTACAAAATTTGTATGCAGGTTGTCAATAGGTAAACCCAAAGGAACATATGGTTCCGCTAAACAGGGTTTCCCTATTTACATCAGTAATTAATCAATTATTATACATTGATGGTCACCATTTAAAACTATACTTCATACTGTCATATTATAAAGTGTCATATTATAAATTGTCATGTTCAGTTGATTTTGCTGGGGGCTTTAATATGACTCCTCGCAAGATTGATAAAAGCACACTAGTCATAAACGATCATATTCAATTTGATGCTGAATTCATAGAATTTATAATATTTATATATTAATATAATATTTTAGTTGATAGGTACATAGCACCTTCTAAGTACATGATATATATATATATTATATATATAATTTTATATATATATATATATATATATATATATCTGATTATGTTATGTTGTAGGAGGGAAAGCGTGGAATGACAGTTCTTCACATGGCTACCATATCAAACAACGAAATTCTGGTGACATTTCTAATCGGCCAGCCAAACATCGATATCAATGAGCTGACATATGATGGCTGGACAGCCTTGGATCTGGCTACAGGGCGACGTCTCACATCTATACAGCAACTGCTCAGCTGTGCTGGGGCAATCACAATGGAGGAGGTCATCGTTGCATCATCTGACTCGGAAACCAGCGACCTGGTCAGCCAATGAGTTAACTAAGAACTTTGCAATAACATCTTGGAACACGTAGGGCATTATAATATCTGTAATACATCCAGAGTTCCAGACAGGACACTGTTACAAAGAACTGCAATTTAAATTTTAGAAACTACTTAATATTTACGAGATTTACAAATATACTCTAAATAATGCGCTGATTGAAAGTTTTGATGAAATCCGAAAGTTTGGTGCTCAGGTGGCTCAATATTGGCAACCATTATTGTGAATAAGGTATAATTGAATTGGTTAATAATACAAAAATACACAATTTGGAAAATTAATTAATTTGATTTTTGATGATTTGTAGGAAGATGTGGAGACAGATGATCTGATTTTTGGGTACCAGTCTTTGAATATGCAATAAAGGACACTTTAAAAACATCGGAACATATGCAGAAAACGAGTTGACAATCTCAGAATTTCTACATCATAATGCTCATCAGTTTTCTGAGAATTATATTATGGAAGTGTGTTTAGCTACACGTTAGGTTGTGTTACAGATGCACGAAAACCTAATGAAATGAAAAACTAATATCACTGCTACTGGCTGAAAGTTGTAGACAAATATTATTTTATGGCGTTCAGCTTCGAAAGTCACGATCAAGCGCAGCAGAGTTGCAATTGTGGCACCAATAAAATGATTCAGTAAGCTAAATTACTGCGATGTATCTGATAACATTCCATTGTTAGTATGGCAATAACTTTATCTTTAGCAGGAAGAAGTTGTTGCATTGTTGCCAGTTTTTTACTGGGTGCTATTTATTCTGACAATACTGTACATACGTCATTGTATAAATATTGCCAATCCATTCCGTTTATTGTTTAAACATTAAGAAGCCTACAATTGTCGCTTTATTAAATGAAATTGCAGCTGTAGACTACTATGAGCTCAAGTGTTAGTCTAGCAGTTTATTAGTTGAAAGTTTCTGTATTATTATTTAATAATAAACCAAAATATAATTAATTTATCCCACTACAGAAACCAATATTTTTCAGACTGCGTTGCTATACAGGTTAAAAATTTCTGGACTGCCTAAGCGTTTAGCGTTCCTGATTTGCTTCGACTCAACCGTCAACCACCAACTGACTGGCATCATTAAATTGATAATCTACTGTTTGATTCCATCGAACTGATTTAATCAAAATCTGTTTTAGTCACCATTATTTGTAAATTCTTGCCGATCTTCAACTCAATTATGTCACCATTGCTTATTTGACTCTTGTCATCAATGTGCCATGTTTCATTGCTGTAATTAAAAACTTTAAAAGCTTTTGATGGTCATGGTAAATTCTTAAGTTAATTCATGATTCACAACAACCATTACTGGTTTGTAACAAAGTAACTTAATACCAATACAAGTTTTGTATTATTTTGATATTACTTCCTTCCAAAGCGAAGAAGTTCACTCAATGACAACAGAACATCAATGGTGCAGAGCAATTGTGAACAGTTCAGAAAGTACGATAATACATATCTAGCGTAAATATGATACATTCTATTACTGGTGTGGAGTGTTGTCCTGTACGGCTCGGGAGACGTGGACAATGCGGCAAGAAGACATAAAACGGCTAGGGGCCTTTGAGATGTGGATCTGGAGCATAATGGGGAGAATCAGCTGGGGGAGCAAAGAATGAATGAGGAAATCTTACATTTGGTGGAAGAAAAGAGCTCACTGATGGGAACTATACGTGGGCGGCAGAAGAAATGGATAGGCCGCATCTTAAGGAGCGACACCCTACTAAGAGACATCATTGAGGGAAGAATGGAGGGGAAAAGATGCGAGGTAGACCAAGAACAATGCTGCTGGACTGGATGTTAGCAGAGGAGGGATACAGTGGAAAAGAGAAGCACAGAACAGAGAAAAATGGCATCATTGGACATACAAACCAGAGGGCAGAGAACGTGATGAAGAAAGCCATGAAGAATAATAATACATATTTTCTAGCATAAATATGATACATTCTACTATTCTAGCCATGAAGAATAATATTGTAAACATATTCATGCACCACTCAGCAATCCAATAATACTTTAAAGATGAACTCATTTTCAAGTAGCTTGTCGTGCCTCCTTATTAATGGATAGTTTAACCCTTACCGCTCAGATTAATAATTTATTGGCCCAAATTTGGCCGCTGAGAGCGGACATATGAGTGGTAAAGGTTAACTTAAAGGATAAGTTTGTACATGGTGCAATGCAAGTAATACATTTAGTCAGAATGTACATTCTGTTCCTTTATTTAACTAGCGACTACATTCCACTGCAAATACTTGGGACTGCTGTCTATTAAACTGTTAGAAAACATTGAAATGATTTCGTCTGTATTACTGGGAACAGCTGCTCAATCAGTTATGAATTCCAAATGATTTCACAAATATTTACATGATATTAAAATAATAATTACCAGTACATTTTAATACTGATGAACTGCATTGGTTTCTCGGTAGCTTTTTTTACAAACTTGTCGTTAGTGTTAAAACTATATTTTCCGGCAAAATAGCCTTTAACCACAACACAACGTTGACCTGTGATATTTTAATACACATACAACAATGTGCTACCTTCAACTCCTTTACCCTTACCCAACTTCAACATTTCAACTCTGCTTTTTGGAAGTTGCTGATTTTTCTTAACTTCTAAGTTGGCTTCAAAACATGATAATAAATTTCACGTAGTAGATCAGAATGTTGGCATAATTTCTGTGCAAGTTTGAAAGTCTGTAATATAATCCTTAGCTAAAAGTCTCACTGGAACAGTTCTAATGACATATCCTTCCGCCATGGATAGCTTGTCTGTGTTCCAGGCAACTGAACGCTTTCTGTGGCGATAGTCCCTGACCTTCGAATTACCTCCCGAAGTGGCAGCCCAGGCATTGTTGACAAATAGAATGCCAAGGCACCAACAAAGGCATCTCCAGCACCCTGTAAATTGAACATCAACACTCGATTAGTAATCAATCAACGTTATTAAAATGAGCACTTGCAAGTGCAGAATAAAATGTAATAAACCACTAAATAGAAATTATGACATTTGCAGTGTCACACACAACCACATCAGCAACACCTGCTTCTTTAATCTAGTATCTATCCACAAGTCACTGCCGGTATGCTCAAGAACATTGGGTCGGATTCATATATGGGTGCTACAGGGATCCCATATCGAAATATGGATCCCATGTTGGCAGAGACAGTATACCGTACTGGCTCAACTTCATAGTTCAGCCATTCTCAGTAAGCTTACCATTGGAAAGCTCAAAGTGATGGTCCTTCAAAAAGAGAATCGCAAAATAGAGAAAAATCTCTTGTTCACGTTGCTTATTAATTTCATAACCTCATCCGTTATCAGCCTCTAAATAATGTTCCCACTATAGTGCAACTACAAAACTTGTCTAAAATCATTCTCGTTTTAGATTGCTATTATGTTCCTGCAATCCATCAAGCCCCAATAGTATACTTCTGCAGGCATACACACCATCATAAAAAGTAAACTTTGATGCCTTGCAATGGAGAGCACTTTCCCTATGATAGGATATCGCTCATGTCAGCCTTATACACCTGCCTGTACTGTGCCATCAGCATTATCTATTGTCATTCAATTGCATACAACGAGAACGAGTGTAATGTTTAATATCACAAGGGAACCACATTTTAAATTTTTTTGCAGTAATGTCCCAAGGCATGAAAGTCTTTCATGATGCTCTGACAAAGTCAGAGCCACACTTGCATAAATTCAGAAAGAAATGCTCATTGAAAATATTGAAGTTAAATATTTCTAAAATCTTTGCACTCACAGTCGAGTCCACGGCTGTCACTTGGCTCGCAGGAATATGGCAGGTCAGAGGGTTTTCACGTGTGGCAAAGACAGAACCCTGTGCTCCTAATGTTATGATAACAGTATTACATCCCCTTCCAAGCAGAATGGATGTGGCCTCTTGTGCATCGTCTGGACAAGTGACCGTCAGACCGGTAAGGATCTCAACTTCACTTTCATTGGCACAAAAGAAATCAGAAGATGAGTAGAATGCTGGATCAAGGTGCTGGAGGGCAGGTGCTGGATTGAAAATCGTAAGGACTGAAACATAAACAAAACAGCAACTCGGTGGTTGTAGTAAACTGCAACATGGCTAGAAACAAGGTAAATGTTGCTCACTTCTTTACGTACTCTGTAGACATATCAAAAAATTATAAAACACAGAAAACCTACATTGTACTAACTTTCTTGATACATGCAACTTACTTATTTTCATTGAATACAGAGTAGATACTGCTTTGGCAGAAGTTACTCTAATATAGTAGGCATTCTGTAGAACATTCTAGTCTTTAGCGCAGTGGTTCTCAACCTTTCTGGTGTCACGACCCTTGATAATATTTCCAACATTGTGGTGACCCCACAATTATTTTATTGCTAGTTACTCCTCTCATCACATTTTTTATATCACTGCGATGCATTTTCACTTCATCATATAGCTGAAAGAGTTTTTTTATTAACAACCTGCATAATGTTTTGTTTAAGAGAAGTATGGTAAAAGTGAACTTAGAATTCCTATACTTCAAAACTAAAATGGCAAAAATTATATTAAATTACCTGCTGCTATTTATCAAATGAATTACAGTAAAAAAACAGAAAAATTATTTTTAAGTTGCTGTAGTATAGTAGTTAGTGCGGAAATTATAATTACATGAATATCATACAATTTAAGAAATTTCGTAGGCAACATTTTTCACAACTTTCAAAAGCCGCTGATCCATGGTAAATCATAAGGTGACCCCACCCCAGGGTAGCGACCCACAGGTTGAGAACTGCTGCTTTAGTGGCTCTCAATCATTTATTTATTTCTTGTATCCATTTCATTTTATTCGAATCTATATTTCTGAATGTTCAAGCATGCCTGCTGCCTGGGCACTACAATATCAACGCATAGCAGTAGTTTCATTATTATTATTGTTCTTACTCTATTACCCTCATTATCATTATTATTTATAAATCATGAAGACAGCGTAAACAAAATAGATGAAAACATTTACCATTGTGCCGTTTGGCAAGTTTCATTGCAGCCAGACTGACTTCAGGTTCTATTTCTAGTTGACAGATGACTACCCTGGCAGATGATATCAAAGCGTCGGCCTGCTGCACATCAAACTCTGTGAGTTTCATATTCGCACCACTGACTATGATGATGGAATTCTGTCCTGAAATTAAATTTCAACTGACGATTGATTTACAGTTAGATGTTAAGGCCATAGAGTTGAATCGCAGGCATTTGATGCATGGGTCAAGACAGAGCCATGCAAAGGACAGTGAGTTGGCAAGTCAGGCCGTTCATGCTAAACAGTTCACATACGAGGATCACATTAGCTGACATATGTCTTACAACAGTAGAATCTAGGTTCTAGAAAAGAGCCAATTTCATAAGAACACAACAAGTGTGGCAGCATGATATTAGTAATGTATTAATGATATGCTGATATTGGGTCTTTAAGGTCATGCAGGTAATCTGTGTAAAACAACAGGAATCATTGGCACCTATCAACTATTGCATCATATGTAGTTATATCAGTCAGATTATTCAGTAAGATTTATAAATATTTAAATAAGCACCAAGTAGACATTACTTCCAATGTTCCCTTTCTATCAAAATTATACAATCTTGTATTCCAAGCAGGACTTTTGGATTCAAGATTCGGGAATAGACTGTGCTACCAACATTAGAAACAAAGCAAGTAAAAGCAGAAACGAGGATAAATGTTAAATAAAAAAATCTAGATACCATCGTCACTGACTGCAATTGGCGCTGCACCTGTTGCTGCTTCCTGTGTCACAGTCACGTGATCTTTGACAAAGCAAGACACGACACATATTTAAAAAACAGCCTAATCATCGACAGTTTAGTGGCAAGAACATATTAATATGTTCATTTAATAAATGTAATACAACGATAATTATTAATATCGTAGCATCATGATCAGCCATTACTTGCTTGCCACTAATGTTTTATTACACCACTTATTTGGTAATCACAGTCACAACAAGTAATCATATTTTCTGACAATATTCAATAGTCATTTTTGAATTATCTTACTGTCTCGGTTTCACAGTCAAGCATCACAACCATGGTTATTATATAATTTAGTATTGCACAGAATTGCAAAAGGTTCTCAATTGACAGAAGCATGACAGACTACTTAATCTATCCAAAAATATGCACAACATTGTATACATAAGGATCAAGTTGACTGCACGCTCATCACTGTATGCAAGACATACCAATATCAACATTGTTATTCTTGAAATTTTGGATATAATTGTGTCCAAACGTGTCATCACCAACCTAAAATATAATAACAAAGCCATTTTGGAGTCCAAGCAACACTACGTAAACTTGAAGTTGGCAAAACAAATTTTAGAGCACTACAAATCTATGATTATGAGCATTTCACGCAGTAACTGTATGAACCTTTCTCATTCACGCAGTGTTAACTTTGTCCTTAGCCGCACAGAATACTAGCCATCTTTTCAACCAGCTCTAAGAAAATATGGCCTGCAAATCTACTAGTAGATGCCAAATATCATCTTTCGAATAATCATTCAAAATGTTGGATTTCTTAGCCCTTCTTATTTCTTATACATAATTTATATTGATGAAATTTGCTGTTCACAGGCAATCGCAAAGTATACAGCATGAAAGAATTGAATACTTCAGCAGACAGCAAGTTTTTTGCGCCCTCAGTTTCTCAGCCACTGACATAACTGATTCACTCTTGCTGACTTTTCAGGATGACAAGCAGGACATGTTCTTTCACCAGACCAGAAAGAATGTCCTTTGTGCTAGCTTATATCCCAAAGTTGCCAAAAGAGTCTAAATGTATGTATACTGATTTATATAGTCATCATCATCATCATCAACCGAGGGACCAGTGCCCGTAGGTGCCCAATGATGTTCTCGCTGATTTATATAGTACCTTTGACTAAATGTAAGTTTACTCAAAACTGTAAGAGTATGCAATGTAATGTGTATATAACTTTTTCCTTAAATGTACAATTGTACATACACCTACATATTCCCAAATACAACCCAGACAACTATAGGTAACTGCTTCAAAAATTCTTTGTTAAGGAAGGAATGTACTGTTTTATAGTTTATCATAATTTACCTTGGCAACCATTGCAGCCTTACAGCCAAGTCGAGCTGAAACAACACACTGGTTGGCTCCCTTACCACCAAATCCAATGACAAACCGTTGCCCATGTAGAGTCTCCCCTGGTTTAGGCAAGCGTGGAACATAGCTGAAAAAGTTCAGTATGTATACATATCCTGGCAAGTATATTTATAAGGCTCATTTACACATGACGTACACACTGGTAATCTATTTAACCGCAAGACAAATTAAATGATCACACTGTAAACACTTGTAATAAAAAAAAGATATATTCCTGAAGTCTATCTTTATTATAACTAAGCACTGTGGCTCTTAAAACAGCTTATGCACTTTGACCAACTCATGAATTTTACAGAAAAGGTACCAGTCTGAACAGGAAAAAGAGGCATGGATGACATTTCTTTGAAAATCTTTGCCACAGTGTGACCATCTTTAACATTATACCCCATTATACCAAACCCGCTGAGGCTCTGACCAGACTTTCTCCAATCCTATGAATTATGATTTTTACTACGATGTCATTAGAAACGACCATCATCTGATGCCAAGCGCATCAAGCCAATGGCGTCATGGCAGTCATTAGAAATGATGAGAAAAATTTGGCTAACACATGAACGATTTGTTACTACGGATGCTTGCGCGTGTTTATTACTATTACCTAATGCAAAAATCAAACAATTGATAAACAACCTTATAAGATCTGTCATGCAGCTGCCAACAACCACCACATCCATTACTACGGTTCAGGCTAAGGAATCTATATTAAAAATCTATGACAAAATTGTCTCCAAATATTCAACCGAGCTTATTGATTTGGTTATTGGGTTCAAACTTAAGTACTACGTCAAATATTTATTGAGTAAAAACCAACGACCTGAGTTTAACACAGGGCGCTCAGTCTAGTTATATATAAGGTCGTTGGTAAAAACAAGAAAACTTGTCACTTGCTCTAATCCTGACCCAAGGATTCTATATTACAGGATAGGTTACTTGTGAACATTTCGTGGTCATGATTTCACTCTGAGCAATAGATGGCGCTCCACTTAAAATTCCGTTTCTTTCGCTAAGGATGATGTTTTGAATCTCCAAAGGTATTTTTTTATTTTGCAAACATAATTAGTCGTCAATCTGTTTTCATAGATGTAACTAATTTAATACTTTTATTTTGTAAATAAGATTTGAAATTTTCCGGAACTCCTATTATCGCTCAAAAACGTGTATAAGGCGGCTAAAGAAGAAGAAACCAGTCCTCTGTATAGAGTCCTTGATCCTGACCTAAACAAACTCCCAAAGCACCCAGCCAGAAGTAATAATACACTCTCAAACATAGATGTCACCCACATCAGATTTTGCTTCTAATAATTATGATGTTCTAAATCTCTACACTTTCCACTGGCAATTTTTTACTTTGCAGGCATAATAATTTGTGTTGTCAATTAACCTTCATGAATATAATTAATTGAATGCGCTTATTACGAAAACAAGATATGAACTTTCCCGTAACCCCGTTTATCGTCTATCGTTTTCGTCGAAAAACTAGTGAACACATATTAGGCCTAAATGTGAAAAATTGCCAGTACAGTTGTGTGTATAGTCGGCTCGTTTATTATGTGAATCTTGCAATCGGCCTACTACCACTACACCCAGAAGCTGTAGGACTATAGGCCTATTTGCTTGCTGTAGGCTACATTAACTCGAGTAGCATGAGTGTCAATCAAAGTGCCATTTAAACAGTTGTTGTTGAGCCTAAAAGAGAACAACTTTAGAGCGTCTTTCTATCTTGTTCATGATAGGGCCTATAATAGCACAGTTGAAATAACATTCATAGCTCTGTAGAAATAACAGTAAGTCGGCTCGCGGCCTCTGTTGCAGTTAGAATGTATGACTGATTTTAGAGCAGTCCGTCATTAAGAGAGAAGGAATTTGCGACGTCACACAGTAGCAACGTTCTAAACTATCATTTCACTGTATTATCTCTTATGTTGAAGCCTCACCTTCAAAATGGCGCTGGCCAGAAAAACTCGTCAACATGCCGAAACGCAAGTCGACGTACTGTTTGTTATTTGTGGCTATAGGAGTCCTTGTGTCGTCCGTCTCTGTGGAAGGTCAAGGACACAAACTCAACCCTGCTGAGATTGGATTCTGGAATTCGTGTAAATTCGAAGTTTTTTTTGGGGGGGGAGGGGCAGCATTGACATTTTCTTCCATTCATCAACCCAGGCCAGTGACTCTTGTAGGTCTAGTGACACTGGGTTTAGTTATACTTCATTACTTGATTTTTTTACACAAAAGGTACAAATGAAAAATCACATTTATCAGGTGACCGGGGTGAACCTTTCTCTTGCTAATAAAAATTACTTACGTCCAGGATGGCTACTCACTACCACTATCCCGTTATTATACACGCTCAACCTGTCTCACATTTTCCACCATCCACTGCCTAACGATAGCGACGCTCAGGGTGAGAATTGCCAGGGGTTTCAACGCCCCAGTCTTTCTTAGAGCCCCATATATAGTATGGTAGTCTGTTTTTCATATCCAAATTCCAAGCAGATAATGGTCCAACCCCCCCGTTATTTTTCCACAATTCTCACACTGGCGATGCTCATGGCCCACGCAGATTATTTCCCTGGTCATACACTCACTGATAAAAAATTCTAGATTTCTTCAGCATCAGTTCTTAGGTGCATTCTCATGATTAGATGGATCAAAAAATTTGATGCAGCCAATCGAAGCAATTTCAAAGTTGAAAGTCCGCTTGAAACCAAGTTGAATGTCTGGGTAGAACACACAGAGTGCTGAATGCAGTTTGTCATGAATGACACAGCATTTCATAATTGTAATTATTCTTGAAATGACCTGTGCTTAATTATATTTGGGAAATTGTTATGCCTTTAGCCTACTATAGAAGTCTTTTGATATTGGGTCATTGCATTGTTGCTTTTTACTTCCAACTTGCACAGCACCAAATAACAAAACTAACTTGTATCTAAGTATATTGCCAAAGTTGCAAGTGGAGTCAAATTCTTGAAAAAATACATCTTCAACAGATTACCCTGTTGAAACCCCAACCTTTCCACACATTAATTGCTCATCAAATACTATGAAAATGATTTTGTTTGAAAGTTTGCAGCACTAGAGAATGTTGGATAGCATGCAAAATGTCTGATTTTGGTATTCAACACATGCATATTATGTTCTATGGCTCCTTTCTGGAGCATTGATATGTATGTACAAAGGGCTGTACTGGCAAAATTTGATGCGAGTACACGCTACAGTTGAATAGGCCTATCATTTACCAGAATTCTACACAAAAATATTTGTGAGGAGAGTACACACTCTATACCCACATACAGCCCTTGTGATGCACCATTTAAAATTGAATGATCAAGTTACCTCAGCACATAAAATATAGCCCCCTGAAATCTATCAGAACTGTGGCTTGCATTGTTCACTAAGAATAAAAAGTCCCTTGATATCAATTACATTCTATACCAAACGTTACTCGAGTGCTCGACAACAGATGGAAATGGCAAAATGAATGCAACATTGCAAGGAGTCACAACTATACATAGAACAACCTTGCCCAGAAAACCTGAAGAAGTCTGAAGGCCATCATCTGTTTAATTGGGAACTTGAAGCTTGTTTTGGAGTTATTTCACTTCCTTGGCTCGTTCATAATTTCATATATGCACAATTGACAAAGGCTTCCATGAAAGAAACTCCTGTTTAGTTCCAATTTTATTTCTCATGAAGTCACGAAAGTTTGTTTATAAGCTTTCACAAAGTTAGTTTTCCAACAAAACTTGTGACTTCACCACCAATACTGGCTTATTTATGCCTTTTCTTTCTTGCCCTTCTTCTCCTTCTTTTCCTTTGCCGGAGGAGCTTTGGTCACTGGCTTGCGCGGCCTTGACTTTCCCCCACTCGCAGATGCATCAACTGTGGCAATCTGAAATAAATACCATTCCATTAGAAATCTCACAGATGTAACCAACACTTCCACCATATTGAAAAAAACATTTCCACCAAAGTCTTGTTAAATATGATTTATGAATATGTTGCTAAGCTACTTTGCATGATTAAGCAACCAGATAAAATGGAAATCATCTGAAGAAATGTATTCAAAATAGATGAAGATGGACGATTTTCAAGTTTTATGGTATATTTAGCAAATGATCTTTCTTTAAAAGTACCAATATTAACTACATTTTAACTAACAAAAACTCAATGTACCAAACTTACAACTGACAAACACTATATAACTATAGAAATTTTCACACGTTCAAACAATCCATTTACCATCCTAAGACAGAAAAGCTTGTAATTTTTTGTACATATCTACTCATACTAGAATTTGCTTTAAAAAAGGAAAACTTTCACTAGAACTTAAATGTCCGAGCAGATTTAGAGAAATGTAACCATAAAACAAACAATCCCTCGACTGCTCCGAATATGGGACTTCTAAGTCAAGTCTAGAAACCAACACTACTTCTGAACCTTTAAAAACTATATTCAATTATGAAATGCTGAAATTTTCAAGCAGAAAGTTTAGATTTTAAAGATATAACTGTCTTCAGGATGGCTTAAGCAAATGCATCATTTTCTGTGATTTCATTTTTTTTAATTCTGAATTCATAAAATATTAACATCCTAAAATTTGATCTGAATACAGATGTTATAAAAACACATTAACAGAAAACAGATGCATAAGCCTACTGCATTTGCAAAACTGAAAGAAATATCACAACAGAATTTATGTTATCAGTGAAAGAGTCGAAATGCCAATAACATAGCAAAACTTGTAATTATCCACCACCCTAAAACCACAAAACAAACTGCTCCAATTATTAATATATCCATACTCCAGCATCCTCAACGCCAACCAGCTGGTAATAGCCAGGTTTAAAGCCATACTTGGTCAGCTGAAATACCACAAAATAATACCCACGACATTATGACAGAACTGCACAAATTTTATACTGCTAACAATTTTTCAAATTTGTTAAGCCTAGAAATTAACTTGATTAATCATTTTATCAAAATTGTACTTTAAAGTACAATATATGTACAGTATAAGAAGTCAACCTGGAGCAAGTAACCATGGGACACTTCAATCAGAAAGATCTACTTTCTAGTCAAATTTCAAAGCATACTCCTAATTGAAGCCCCTTCCTTCAAATTAATTTTAGAATCATATTTGACCACATTTGTGCAGCACAAATTTGTTTCTCGCTTATTGTAAAAACAGTGACAACTAAATCATCTAAACCATCTCATAATTCTTAAACTCATCTCATGCATAGCCTAAGACTTCAATTTTAGGAAAAAAATCATCAAGCCACGCACAGAGAAGCTCCTTTTGATCAATTTCGTGGGATACAAGTTATCTTGTGGTTTTTTAGAATAGACATATTAGGCGGGAACCTAAGTCACTGCTGCTCTGAAATTCATATAACACACAAAATCCTTGCAAAATCCTTGTGCAGATCCTGTGATATTTAAAAGTTAGTTCATATAGTTCAGATGAAGAAGCAACTGCTTCCTTAAGCTCTTTGCTTACCTTCTGCTTTCCAGATAACTAAACAAATTTAGCACATTCATTGTACATAAAAGCATGCAAAATTAAATATATATACGGGAACAACGCTTGCACAAGAAAAGAACACTTTAAAAAGCACACGAATATCACATTGTGTATACAAAAGTTTAGATAAACATTGATCAACCCATATAACTTTGAACTCAACAAAATATGTTAATCTCCCATACAATAACTCAACCCAAATCGATAATTACATAGTAAACTAATCGTGCTGACATCTAATGCACAAGGCATCAAGTATTGAGCCGAACCATAATCAGATTATATTTAAAAAATTGAACATTAAACCGCAGCCATGCAGTGTGTCCTATATATATATATATATCATATGCTGGCACACAGTCAAAGTTCAGAAAATTTCATTCTTTCAAAAAAGTTCAGAAACACAGACCAAGAATTTTTATATCATCATAACTCGACTGTAATGCTCATCCCAAAAATGCAATAAATAAAATTACTTTTATTTAAAAATGTAGAGTATCACAACCTAATTTAGATAGCAGCTTAACTCACTACCATAGTTTGATAGAAAAGCTGTTGGAAAGGCTTTCATTGCCAATCTGAAAATTGTTGTTTTATGCCAAGTTCAGGATAATTCATACATTCAGATTCTTTTCAGAAACACAGACCAAGAAAGTTCATTTCATCACTACTAGACCATTAAAACTGCAAATTTATAAAATTAACAAATTTATAAAATTAAACTAAATTAGCATCTTACTCAAATAATTGAATTTTCATTGTTGCTTTATGCCAAGTTCAGGATAATTCATGCATTCAGATTCTTTTCAGAAACACAGACCAAGAAAGTTCATTTCATCACTACTTGACCAGTAAAACTGCAAATTTATGAAATTAACAAATTTATAAAATTAAACTAAATTAGCATCTTACTCAGATAATTGAATTTTCATTGTTGCTTTATGCCAAGTTCAGGATAATTCATACATTCAGATTCTTTTCAGAAACACAGACCAAGAAAGTTCATTTCATCACTACTTGACCATTAAGACAATGCAGATTTATAAAATTAAACTAAAACTCCCACCTAACTCAGATAGTTGAATTTTAAAGGTGATGGAAAGACATATTTGATCGGTGCCTACTAACACTGACTGGAAACTTATCATTTAATGCCAAGTTCAGCATAACACATTATCTGATATCTTTCAGAGATACAGTCATCAAAGTACTTATCACAACTTGACAATTAAAGAAACTCAATGGTCAACAACACAACACTACCAAAATATGCAGGCAAGTTTGCAAGCCAATTGAAATGGCATTGATCAAATTTGCAAGCCAATTGAAATGGCATGGATCATTATCTTTTTACTATCTTTTGTTAACTGGGGAACATATTGCATTGAAATATTTATCTTTGCAAGTATGACCTATAGTTTATATAGCTCAACCCTAATAAAATGTAAACAGTTATAGAACTGTTTACATTAAGAAGCTAATAAACCTTTCTGTAACACAAGTTTACCTAAACAAGGCAATGATGTCAAGTTCAGCATAATTCATTCTTTCAAGATTGTTTCAGAAACACAGACCAAGAAAGTTTATATCATCACAACTTGACTATCTATAAAACTTATGTGCATTGGGATATGAATACGGTATATTTAAATGTTTACATGTAAAGCAAAACAGTAAACACAAGATTTGTACTGCCTGTTTGTTATTTAGACAAACATCAGGCAGTACAAATCCTGAACATTTTCTTTGATTTAAAAAATAATTAGTGAATAGTGTGATTTAAAAAATAATTAGTGAATAGTGACCAATAGAACTAAAGCATGCGAATGACAACAAACAACAAAAGCAAGTACAGCACATGCACAAAGATCTTTACTCACAGATATGGCCATAGAAACAAAAGTGGCTAACTTACACCACGTTTAGCATCCAGAGCCGCCTGTCTTTTCTTTTTCTGCTGCTTCTCAACCAGTTTCGCTTGTTTCTTTTCAACAATAGCAAACGGATTGAGCTTGGACATAACAGCGATATTCTTAAGCGGGTTTCTCTTCAGCACTCGCTTGGGCACGTCTTTCCTATTAAAACATGTTCATAGAATTCAAATGTAGCAGCAAACTAAACAAACAAATAAACATATGTAAACAAAACACTTAAACAAATATCATATATCACAGTTTTATTAACTTGATGCACAGTAAGTCAAAAAGAAAAACTAAGAACTTTAAAATAGTAGGCCAAGTTCAGTTATATCATTCTGTCATACTCTTTTCAGAAACACAGACCAAGACATTTAAATCATCATAACTTGGCATTTCAAATAATCGAATCCAAGCTTTTTTAAAATGACAAATTGACATTTATATACTTAAAAGAAAAGTAGCACTTACTACCACAAGAAAAGTAGCACTTACTTTAGTGGTCTCAGTGCCTTTTGAATTTCATCACTCTTTAGAAGCCGGGATAGATCGCAGTTCGTCATTATTGGCATTGGCAGGCTAAAAGTTGACAAATACACAAAAAGTCGACACAATTTTATATAAACCAAAAATATCTGCACACAATTTTCTAAATAACTTAATAATCTTTCCATCTAACAACCCATAATTTCTGCAGTGTTATGTATTGTATTGTATCTATTGTATTTTATCTATACATTAATATAGCATCTCTCACAGTGCACACCAATCAGTGTGTTAGACCAAGACAGAAAAAAAGGTCTTGAGACAACGAAAAGAGGCATATGGCCCACCAGTTAGCAAGGAGGAATGTGCTGAAGGAGGAAGTTGGTTAAACAGTGCAAGACTAATGAGAGCAAACTCTCCGTTTTAGCCATGGTGGTCCTATGTATGTATGTTTCGTCATATTGACTTCTAACACAATTTACATAAAGTGCAGGCCGAGTGGAAATCTTGAAGGGATGTTTTTATAAATTTTCTTAATGAATATCCATCAATACAAGGCCTTTTCGAAAATCAGTCCTTGATGCAGCCATAGGTTTAAAGTGGCACAGGCCTCAATTTCTGAGTCTAGCATGAGGGTCAGTGGCAACCCCTCTCCCTTGCCATCTCAATTTCCCACTGACAGTCCATGATCAGTGTACGCATTGTAACCGAGCTGGCCAAGGGCTGCAGGTGGAGCAGAAATCTCAAACCAAATTTCCACCCTAAGCCCCAATCTCTAGATTCAGAGTCCAATACCCACATTTGGAAAATATCTTTAGAAGTCGTCAGCATAACTATATATATAATCACGTAGCATAAGCCAAACGTTTCAGTCTCAGCGTATAAATACTGTTCCTACTTGTAATCGGTTTTCTGCTCAGACGGTTTTTTCCAGGTTCCATAAATGGAATCCAGTTTTTTAAAAGCCGACTCAGTCCAGATGCAAAAGCGTCCAACATGGCCACCCGGAGCGATTTTCAGGAGGTTCAGGCGGTCAACATTGATGAGGGTGATACCTGGGATGTTTCTGAAAGCACGGGTGATTCCGTTATCTTGATTGTAGACGATAATAGGACCACGGCGCTGAATGCGCTTTCGGTTTCGCATTTTACCTTTACCAGCACGGTAGCGACGAGTGCTCTTCACCTAAGATAAAATCAACACAGCACATTTCTATAATGCATTTGTAGCCAATATCCTAAAAAGAATCATGCCAGACTTAAGTAATTTTGCCTTAAACTTTTATATTTTAAATGATTATTCAGCTCTTGATAATTTTCTACAGCCTGTAAGGGAGTAATGATAACCAAAATAAAAATCCTAAATAATTATTGTCTGGCAATAAAAGAGCTAATTCATTTTATATCCTAAAAAGTTAAACCAAATAATTCTTTTACCTTAAAACTCCAACTCTTCAGCATGTTATGAATGACGATGTATTCAACGATGATATAAAAACCTTCATAACATGGCATGGTTTAAAATTACATGTAAGTTGATAAAAACTTTCAACCTACAAGAATGAAGTCCTAAGAGTTTTGTTCACAGCATTGTATTTAGCTACACCAGAAGCCAAGTGTATTTTTAAACTCAAATTTTGGCCCTATCATTAAACCATTAAACAAGGTACTACAGACCTTTTCAATTTCACGCCAGGCCTTCAGCTTTCTCAGAACTCCAACAGCCTCCTTCGTCTTCTTCAGTTCCTGGACCTTATCATTGAGAACCAGAGGAAGTTCAGGGATTTCCTCAATGCAGTGTCCTAAAGGAAAGAAAGTAATTAACTTAATTTTCCACCTAAAATAACATGCTAAAAACACAAACTTTGTGAACTATCAAATAAAAAGTTAAACACCAAACTTAATCTAAAGCCAAGTTCAGATTTCAAGACTTGCATCAAGCATCTCAGAAACACAGACCAAGAAGTTTGCATCATCATTACTTGGTTAGAGATATCCACCACATCCTCCGCACAAAACTAAAGCAATTGTAATTATAACCGGAGACCAAATTTGTAGCAATGAAATAACATTCATGGTAATTTGTCTAGCTGGAAAAAGATTCCAGATTCCGAAAACTTGTTTTCTTCAGCAAGCTCACTCCTTTATTAGACGGTACATGTCTTCTCTGTCATGGGACTCTCCAACTGGAATAAGCTTCCTCTTGAGTTGTGTACATTACCTCAGAATGATGTGCCTACATTCTATCAGCTGCTTAATTCTTCACCTTTTAGGAGCACTTGAAGGAGCGCTACATAAATTTTCAGAATGTATAGATGCAATTGTTTTAAGGCTAGTTAGCAACTGAATAAGACACAGTTTTCATAAGCCTAGTAGTAATATAACCTTCTTAATTAAATCTAACTATATTGTCGAGTCATGATAAAACAAAATAGCCGACAATTCTCTAACCTTTAGACATAACCAGAGCCGGGATACCAGTGGCAGCAATTGCAGAACAGATGGCATAGCGTCTCTGATTGACGTTGATGCGACGATGCCAACGGCGCCATGTCTTGGTAGGTGCAAACATGCGTCCACCACGGCACATGTTTCCAAACGCACCCTGTCCAGAGCGGTTTGTACCACCACCACTCACACGAGGAATACGTGCAACTGCCCTTCCAGTTCCCCAAGACTCTGCGGATGTCTGGTGTCCTGAAAGACATCCATAACTAACATTAATAATACTACTGCCATTAACATGACCTTGCAGTTAGGGTCTGAATCCTAAAACATTAAATCTCAGCAAGTGTAAACTGCAATATGCACCACACTGTTCTACTGCCCTTGCCTGCTCAAATAATAATAATAATTTCATTTAGTGAACAATCCTGTCGACGGGCCGCAATCTGTTACAGTGTACAATGTACGTTTATACAGTCGAAACAATTCACAAAAACACAATTCTTAAAGTCTACCAACAGAACAGATGGCCTGCAATGCAAGGGCACTAATAGCAGCCTACAAAGCATGTTTATCCTATGGGGCTTTGAGAATTGAGTCGAGTCTGCTGATCTTCATGCCAGTGTGTTACCCAATGTGCCATTTGTCCCCCCCCCCATAATGTTCAAAATTCACAAACTGTGCAGCATTTTGATTGCCTGGTAGTCAATAATGAGAAGGATTATTTTCACAGCAGCCTTTAATATACCCTCATCTACGAAGAGACAACGCAACAGCAATAGTTTCTCAAGAATGTATCAAGCAACTCTGAATCGCACACAAGAATGAATCAACAGAACGAACCAGCTTTCACAGAGACAGCGTATGGCTGACGTCCATTCTTCATCATGTCCATGTGAACGGAGCTCACAATGTCAGGTCGGATTGGTGCCTGGAACACAGCTGGCATCTTCACCAAGGTTTCAGTAGCCTCACCCTTCTCATTGTAGACGGTTACTAATGGTCGACAGGCCTATAAGATTTTATACAACCAATTTCGTCAGCAATTGTAAAACTATACAAAATGTGTAGTCAATATATAGTTTATACATGTGTACCTGAACATATTTGCAGCAGAGTGAAAAGTTTCCCGAAATTTTCCGAAGAACCGGAAAAATACATTTATCTCAGAAAATATCAGAATTTCACACTAAGTAAGTAATCAGAATAATATCTGAAAAACAACGGCCAAGTTAATAAAATTATAAATTAGGAAAAATATGCAGTAATTATAAAATTCGAAGCCAAGGCTGCAGCACTCTATTTTATCAATTTCATGGGCAGCCATACTGTTTACATAGACAGTTTACATGGTCTTCTGGATTACCAAACGTTGTATTTCCAAATAGTGTTACTTTCTCGTTTCTATTTACTGCATATTTAACCGTCATATGTCACCCTTTGCTTCCATTACTTATTGACGGTAAAGGTACGTGGTTGTTGACTAGACCCGAACGCTAAATTTTTTCATACATTCCGGTAACTAAGACCGTAAGTATTCAAACGCACCTATTCCCGTTATCCGGAGACGTTCCGTTGATTTTATATTAATTTTTTAAATCTATAGGAAATCCCATGTTAAAATTCGCAACCGACTCTCGACCGCCATATTTACACACAAATGACGTGACGTCATCGGCACACACGACGTTAAAATTATGTGTGTAAATATGGCGGTCGAGAATCGGTTGCGATTTAACATGGGATTTCCTATAGATTTAAAAAATTAATATAAAATCAACGGAACGTCTCCGGATAACGGGAATAGGTGCGTTTGAATACTTACGGTCTTAGTTACCGGAATGTATGAAAAAATTTAACGCTCGGGTCTAGTCAACAACCACGTACCTTTACCTTATTGACCGCTTTGCATTGTGGGATGCAGGTGATAGGCCGCTGCGCTCTATTTTAGTGTTGTGTAGTCGTTGGCAATCATATTGTATTGTATACGGGCACGTAGTCTTCGGGATTACCTTAATTTAATAGTTTTCCTTAAGTCTGAACACTTTCTATAAAACTACTTTCAGGAAATCGAGACTGGTTAATCTCAGCCTTTTCAAGAATTCGGGTTGACCCTAAGAATATTCGCCTGATCTTAGTCACATGGCACAAAAAGGAACATGCTGCGTATTGCCGATTTTACTGCACAGTTCCATGTATGTAACTGTGAATTAGACCGCAATAAGCACAGTCCAAAAAAACTTGCCTGTTCATAAATCTAACCATGCAAAAACTGCTTGCAACGTGTAGAAAGGTAGCGTGGCGATCCAATATGGCGACCATCGTATACCACGACAGCCAAAAGAAATATTGATCAACATTTGACCTGTTTTCAATTGCATCAGGGACTGTTTATGCACATACTCGAAACAATACAAAGTTATACGTCTCACTGAATGATTCTATGTTGATTCTATAATTAACAGTGCTCAAAACTTACCATTTTTCATTAACTATATACCGGTGCCCGCAACTTGTGCGCGATCCTATCACTAAAAAAGACGGAAGTCATGCGCGTGATTTCCGATCAAGACAAGAACTACTTTAGTTGGAACTACTTTGTTCGCACGCTCTCTCCACGTAAATAAGTTAGCAAGTTAGTAAATTATTGATACATCGTAAGCTCGAGATTTTAAAAGCGCCCAAACAATGTCGCAAAAACACCATATTAATCGTAATCTCGAAACTTCTACCGTATATTACCGTATATGCAGACATTTATATAAAACAAATCCGACAGGCAAGTTAAGTGGGACGGTGGTGTAGTGGGTATGTTTGTTGCCTTGCACCTGGAGGGTTGCAGGTTCGAATCCGCCTCAAGTCGCCGCGTAGGGACCTTGGACAAGTCCTTCGCTCGCAATTGCTCAGCGCTTAGGCGTGAAACCACAGTACAAATAATTATCCATACAGTGTCCGCGCTGCAGTCGGGAGCGCCTCTGAGTAGTGAGCTTGAATGGGCGCTAGGCCAATAGCAATCAAACAAACAAAAGCCGGTTTCAGATGGACGGTCGTCAAGAAGACAAATTGTGGTGAGGACTATCCAGAAAATTCTAATTTTCGTCGGCTTTAGTCCCAGCTGAAACGGAATGTCTTTCGGGTGAGCCTGTATAATATCTTTGGACTTTGGTGGGAAATTGGTGCAAATTCCTCTGCATTTTTAAGTCTAAAAATTCCTGCTTTTTAGCTGTCGCTGGGCAGGGAGCGCCTCTGAGTAGCTTTCTTCGAAAGGCGCTATATAAATTTTAGAAATGAATGAATCTGCACACCTAAGAATGGTGCACACTCAACGATTCTATAAATTGTCCTTGGGTGCACACAAATGTACGCTACGTTAAGCAGGCGGTTTCTGTCAATTCTGTGCTGTTTTAGCCATAATTTACAAGAAAACAAGATGCAAATTTAAGATGATGAAATTAGCAATTATCTATGCGCTTTAATCTGCAAGACTGCAACCCGTCTGTGTGCGCTTAATAATTATCCGGAAGGAATAGAGACATTACATTAAGGCAGTGCTTAATATTGCTTAGTGTGAGCTTATGGTATTATGGAGGAAGTTCCAGATGTTGTAGGCAGTTCCGTCGTTAACTCCCCAAATGTTGCAGCTTTCCGGTGGTTACCAGATTTTTCATGGTGAGGGCATTATATACTGTTAAACGGGTCGATAGCGATGCATGTATTTACATCACCCCATCCTCAAATCACTTAACTGGTTGAAAATCACAGAGCGAATCCACTTCAAAGTTCTCTCCTAATCCTTAACAACTCTATACAATGATCCCAGTCAAGATATCTTTTGCGAACTGTCCAACCCGTTCTACCAGATCATCCACCTGTCTTACTCTTTCGACCGCATGTCACAAGCCATCTCAAGTTCTCCAACCGAGCACAGCACCACACCTGTGGAATGATCTGCTTTCTGAATTCCGATCTTTTTCAGTTTCTCCATCATACACTAATCGTACACCATCACCTTCTCACACCTCTAGCTTTTCATTCGAAACTGAAGACACTCCTTTTCCATAACTCTTACCCTGTCTCATCTGATCCTCCACCATCCAATTCTCGGCTCAGACGACACCCGCCTAGCTGTTCCGGCTTCTGATCCTATGGTAACTCAACCCGGACCACCATGGACTACTCTTACGGACAGCCCTTTTGACTCATCGGGTCTAGGACTTTACCCCCCGGCCCATTACCCCCCTGCCATTCCCCCCTGCCATTACCCCCCGCCCATTACCCCCCCGTAGGACATTACCCTCCTGTCATTACCCCCCCGGTCTGCTTACATTTGGGGCTAGTTTATGTATGTATGTATATATGTATGTATGTATGTATGTTTGTTTGCGAATTTTTTCAATCCAGCTTCTATTTCATACCTATAAATACCTTCATCCAGCTTCTATTTCTCGCTCGTTATTTTCGTCAATCTAGCTTCTATTTCAGACATAGAAATACCTTCATCCAGCTCTTATTTCTCATGCTTTATTTTCGTCATTCGAGCTTCTAATTCACCTGTAAAAAACCATCATCCAGATTCCATTTCTCAATGCGTCACAATCGGATTGACAAAAATAACGCATGAGAAATAAAAGCTGGATGAAGGTATTTTTATATATGAAATAGAGGTTGGATTGACGAAAATAAAGCATGATAAATGGATGCTGGATGAAGGTATTTTTATATATGAGATAGAAGCTGGATTGACGAGAATAGCGAGCGAGAAATAGAAGCTTGATGAACCGAACACCCTCGTACATACATCCATACATGCATGCATACATACATACATACAAAACATACGTACATAAACTAACCCCAAATGTAAGCAGACCGGGGGGTAATGACAGGGGGTAATGTCCTACGGGGGGTAATGGGCGGGGGGTAATGGCAGGGGGGAAATGGCAGGGGGGTAATGGGCCGGGGGGTAAAGTCCGGATACCGACTCATCGCAGTGCTCGCAAATAGGCTGATGCCTCGCGCTTTTCTTTCGAGTGGCGCTTTAGAAAGTTGGGGATTACGATTAGGATTATGAATTTATAGCATGCAGTGGACCAATGCTAAATATTCGGATCCTTCTAAATATTCGGATCCTTCTTGGGAAGGTTAAATACAAACATTTGCCAGTATGGACTTGTGTACTTATGCACATAATTGATGTAGCAATTTTGTTTATCATTTTAGATGGTGCACTTTATGATAGACTGAACCTGTGACAGTGTGACAGTTATAGACCTTGGCAGACTTTTTAAAGTTTATTAAATGTTTAACCTATTTCCAATCTTTCATTCCTCTTGAAGACCCTTCCGAGATTGGTTTCACTGCAACTTGTTCCTTATTTTGAGCAAGCTGGATTCTTTTAATCTGGCGCAATCTGGCTACCTATCACTTCACACATTCACTACAAGATCCTCTGTGTGGTCTCCAAAGTACAGCTGGTAAGTGCCTCTAAATACCTCAAACTATATGCAAAAGCCCTTATCTGCATCTTCATCATGATCTTGCTCAATGTACCCTATGTATACATTTGGCGTTTGCTTCCCCCCTCCATTTGGAATGACCTTCCACCTGCACTACGGACTAAACTAATGACTCATTTTCCTTATCAGTCTCTCATTCTTTAAAAACTTTTTTCCCAGAGTTTTTCGTCCTGTGAGCACCTCTGAATTGTCATTCTGTGGGAGGTGCTATAGAATCAATCAATCACATCAATCACATGAATTTATATAGCGCCCCTTCAAGATCTCTACTCAGAGGCGCTCCCAACCCAGGCCTGGTCAAAGAGAAAGGTCTTGAGAAGACGGTAGAAAGAGCCAGCAGAGTCACGGGGAAGCGAACGGAGAGCCGCAGGGAGGCCGTTCCAGCTAGCTGGACCCACCACGGAAAATGCTCTTCGCTGCATAGTAGCGGTACGACAAAAAGGGACAAGAAAGTCACCGCGGGCAGCTGACCGCAGCGAACGACGGCCCAGAGAAACCGAGACTGGAGTAAAAAGCTCACATAGGTAGGATGGAGCTTGAGACAGAATGCAGCGCCAAGCTATAGACGAAACTCTATAAGCAATGCGTTGCTGCAGTGGGAGCCAGTGGAGGTCGTCCCTCATGAAGGCAGAAACGTGAGCAAACCGGGAGATGCCACCAACCAAGCGTGCTGCAGATCGAAGGACCCTAACCAAGGAGTTATGTTTAAGTACAATACAAAAGTTGGTTCTTTATCAGGTGTTTTTTACTGATCTGTTGTAAGTTTCACATATTACCTAAATGAGATTGTTTACGACATGATATATTAAAATTTGTTATAGGGTGAACTTCGACAGAGTGAATGCAAAGGAGAAACCAGACACTGAAAACACAGAATTGGGTGTGAATGACGTTATTCATAATTGGGGTATTCACAGCAAAACTCCACCTTATAACAGGATTTATATATAGAAATTAGGAGATGTTTGTCTAATTGCTGTATATATATATATATTATATATATATATATATATGTGTGTGCATTTGGTTAAACAGTTTTATAGCACAGCTTCTAAGCGCTTGTTGCTAGCCGAAATGTTGCTAGAGTTTACTGTAGTCATTATTGCAGATACTAATCATATGGTAAATTCAGTAGCACCTCTTGAAGAGAAACTTCTTAACAATGTCAAATTCCCCCAGAGGCACACTGTCAGCACTCTGCAAGGCCGTACCAGGATTTTGTTTCGGGGGTGTTTACTCGATCTTGAGCAAGCCGACGAGCAACCAAATCAACTGACTAGAGCAGCTTCCACATCATCATCGTGATTGTATCGTCATCGTGATGTAATCTGTTGTGAAACTTCACATACAAATAAGAGCGTTAAAATTAAATCCCCCTTAGTTTTTACATCATGGGTTAGTTAATACATTATTTCATTTTATATTATTTCATATTGGGGGTTGTTGATTGGCAAAGTAGTCAGCATTTTGGTTTGTTTAATTTTGGCAGATTTGGATGCCAACCTCTCTCCAGTTATTCCTCATCAGGCCTATGTAATCTCCAGAGCAGTAAGTGTTGCAAAGTATAATTAAGGTGATTATACCTTGTATATTAAAATGACCATTGCTATAACTGTCTTTTATTTTACACTTTGTAATTTAAAGCACTTGCATGCTTCTGAATACTTATATAAATGCCTTTTTTAAGAATCTCACAAGGATGCTTGATAATTGTTTCTGTTGTGTTATCAACTATGTTTTTATAAACAGAATCTCTATATATATTCACATTATTCAGCTTAAATTCTGTTTTAATGCAAGCATTTTGTACCCTTTTGGAAAAATCATTTGTGCTTTTGTAAATTTAAAGAGCGAAATCCTTCCAAATACTGAGGCTAATTTGTAAGGTTATTGTGTGTAGTGAAATTAGTTTTCATGCTTACTTATGTCTTGAAGTCTAGGTTTTGTGAATAACTGGTACTTCACTCTTGTATAGGAAATGGTCGTAATCAACAGTGAAAATAGACCTGCATTATTCAAACATGGAAATGGTGAAAACCAAATATTCAATGATGCTGACAAAGCCAGAGGTGATGAGATTAATGAATGCAACTATTACACTCAGATTGGTGATGATAATGACTGTGATGATTTTGCTAAGATGACTGGGATTCACAATATAAATGATGGTGATGATGACTCGTGTTCTACAACCTCTGAAATACTCTTATCAATTACTGATCTTCAACACTGTACACTGTTTGAAACAGCTGATGCAAAAGAATTATTATACAGTAATGACCAATCGCCAAACTCTGGAAGCATGGAAAAAGTTATAAACAAAAAATCCTTAGAGCTCCTGGACTCTACAGGTTCGACCCAGGATGAAAGGTGTTTAGATTGGCAGATGACTGTATCCAATGAAGAAGCAGGTGACATGTCAGTTGTGAAATTTGGAGCAGGGCTGTTTGCAATATCTTGCAATGTTGAAGTAGCTGGGGAACCTTTCACAATGCCAATTGGTTGTGAAAAAGATGTAGGACCAACTGCAGTTTTAAGTGGTGCTGAAACATTTGATGAGTTGACAGATGCCATGAGAAATGATGATGGAGACTTGACTGCAGTACTGGATTATGCCGTATCAGTCATAGGATCAGCAGCAATGGCAGATGATGCTAAAATGTTGGCAGAACCAATTACGATTTCAGATGATGAAGAATCAGTTGATATCACAGCTACAGTGGCGAATGATAATGGAGCAGTTGATAGACCAATTGCCAAAGGGAACGGTGATGCAGAATTGGACGATGGTGAATATAAACTGGGGCTTTTTTCAATGGAAGATATTGCTGAAAGACCTGCAATTGCAGGGTCAGATAATGCTAATGATGGACTAGCTTCAAAGTTGAATGATGTAGACTGTGAAGTGGAGTATGTTGCGGCAAATGGTGATAAATTAGCAGAAAAAGATCATCAACATATCTCGGATACGGCTGCAGACAACAAGATTGGCACAAGTCATTGTGGCTTCCAAAATCAAAAAGCTGCTTCACGATTTGCTGAAATGGAAATGGAGTTTTCAACAGAACTGGAAGCAAGCAGTCTGGAGGATTTGGAAACACAACAGACGGAGAGTTCTATAAATGTAAGTTTTATTGTAGTCTAGGTTGCATGCTGAGAAGTCTCAGTTTTTGCAAGACTATGAATTCCCGTCAGCAGGTTTTCATGTACATATTCCTGCGTTGTGGATTGTGGAACCATCCGGACTATGTTGCCACAACATATCTTGACTTGGAACCTATTTTTGATCGTACCTGCCTATTGTTTTTGTTTGACCATCCACCTGTTGACAAGCTGATTTCCACGACTATGACTGCTGTTTGCACTATGGAAATTTTTAGTTCAGGATTATGATACCCAGGGTGAGAATTGCCAGAGGAATTGGGGGTTTCAATCTCCAGTCTCTCTTAGAGCCCCATAGTAAAATCCAATTCCAAGTTTATCATAGTCCAACCCCCCAGTTATTTTTCCACAATTCTCACACTGATGTGAGTAATTGCGAGTGAAGGACTTGCCCAAGGTCCCTGGCTCCTTATAAGCTTAAGTAATTGCAGTTGCTTCAGTTGTGCTAAGGATTAAAGACTAGTAATCACCACATTGCATTTTCAGTTGCTTACCCTGTTTGTTCGTTAAAATTTTAGGTAGATGGCATGTCGATTTCACTTACTACCTTAAAATTGAGAAAAGGAAAAATTTTATAATCTTAATATCGTTATTGTTGCTAATGTTGTGTAATATATCTCGATTACGTTGAATGTCTCCAAGGAGTCTCAAACCCACAGTGTTTCAAACTTTCAATCTGAGAGGCATTAAGTTTTAAGTGACATTACAAAGTTTTCAAATATTATAATTTATTTGTATAGAAGATGTATGAAACTGAATGTGATATGAAGTAGATGCAGAAGTTATCTGTTAAATTAATATCTGTGATGGATTTTACCTCAAAAACAGTTGCTCCTATTGATGGTCTGGTTATTTTCAGCATGATCACAGGAAAGAAATTGAAAAAATACTCAGGGCAGAGAGACTTTTGTTTACAGTTCAGCAAAGTTTGGAAAATGATTTTGAAGGAAATGGTGAGTCTTGTACTTACGATAGTCTTACAAAGTCTTACATATACTTGAAAAGACTTAAATTGAACTGTGTTGCACAGGGCTTAAAGTGTGCCTGGACGTTCATGGACGGCGTCCATGCACTTGTTTTAAAATCTGAGCGCCGTCCAGCCACTTATTAGCGAGCACAGACTGGAAAGGTAAGGGGCGTCGACTGTCCAGGCACTTCTTTTGGAGAGGTATAGGGCGTCCAGGCACTTATTTTTCCACACTTTAAGCACTGTTGTTGCATTCATACTATTCAGTTTTTGTTTGGAATAATGAAAACAGAATTAATTTTCTTTAGAGTTTTGTACAATTTATTTTTTGGTTTGTTTTCCATTTGTATTTATCACTGCTACATTATATAACATGTCAGAAACTGGTTTTTGCTTTATGTTGTGGAATAAGGCCTTTCACAGGATGTAATGAACTTTAAGTAAAATCTTTTACAACTATGGATTGCACTTTTCTTTTCATGACACATTGACAGTCTTTTAGTCTAGTAGGCTACCACAAAACAAGAATAAATTACTTTCTTAAAATCTTTTACAATTATGGATTGCACTTTTCTTTTCATGACACATTAACAGTCTTTTATACTAGTACAACAAAACAAGAATAAATTACTTTCTTATTTGTTTGTATGCGTGCTTGTTATAGCGCCCCTTCAATTTCTCTACTTAGAGGCGCTCCCAACTACAGCCCGAATGCTGCATCGGAGTTTCACGCTGAAGTGCTGAGCAATTGCGAGTGAAGGACTTGCCCAAGGTCCCTACATGGTGACTTGAGGTGGATTCGAACCTGCAACCCTCTGGCTGCAAGGTGATGAACATACCCATTACACCACCGTCCCTCACAAAACTATTTGATAGTATGTAATGTATATGTTGCACAGATTCGGTATTTGAGCTTCTGAATGATGTGCAGAAACTTCTACAAGAACTCCACGCATCACAGAGTCTAGAAACTCGAAGTATTGCAAGGAAGATGGAACTGCTAGGAAAGTACAAAGAGGAACGATCTATTCTTCTTTACAAAGGTAAACTTCTGAAAATCCGACGCAGAAAGTTAATAGAACTCTCAAAAAATCATCAACAGCTATATGAGAAGGTGCTATCATTGCCAACGCAGTTAGAGACAGAATCTGACAATAGAATAACCTGCAATTATTCATTTTCTTCAGCCAGGAAAACCCAGGAGCTGGTTAATACGACAATAGACAACGAGACCATTGTTGTAGATAGGAATTTGAATGTGAAAGAATCCAATCTGAGGAAAAGTTCGAATGAGGCATCAAGCAGCAGAAAAACGGTTAGATTTACACTTCCAGACAATGTGGGCGCTCCATGTCAAGCTAGAAAGTCTGATGTCAATGAAAGAGACGATGATCAGCTGAGTCAGAAAGTCTCAGATATGTATGGCAGTAGATTAGTACATCACAAAGAGAAAGACGATCAATTGGTTCCTATGGAGTGTTCAATACAAACCACTGGCACTCCCATTTCTTATTCTGTCACAGATCATCACATCCAGGCAGGAAGCAGTTATGCTAATTCTAGTGTGAGAGCCACTGGTAATAGCCTGAAGAGATCAAATGACTTGGTTCCTGTTGCGCCTGCCAACAAAGTGTTAAAGGGTTCAGGATTAGAGAACAATGCAACTCAATCAAATGCATATGCCAGTACACTTTTGAAAGAATTTTCTGAAAAGATTAACAACCAAACTTCGAATATTTGTCCTGATTTTGTCATGGCAGCCTCTTCGCTTACTTCAAAGACTGATGCTCCAGCTCCTCTGCATAAGTTTTCTGTGCTTTCAGCAGGTGATGTAAATCTTGGAGGTGCTGAAAAAGTGACAAATTCTATGCCTTCAAGTAACAGCACAACTTATGAGTTAGTTCAGCTTACGTCCAATTCCAGTGGCATCTCTTCAGGACAAGCATACAAATTACCAATGCCTGTGACAATAGCAGCATTGAACACATCAACAGCCAAGTTTACCTCTGAAGCAAGTGGCATTTGCTCTAGGAAACCTGATGTGCTAGAGCACAACAAATTGCCAGTGTCTGTTACAACAACTTCACTGAACAGACAGTCTATAGCACCTCAGATATATATGTATCGGTTTACATCAGCTCCATCAACTCACACAGCTACTACATCGTCAGTACTGCGCAGTCCAATAACGACATCTGTTTTTAGTTGCCCATCTTCACTGGTTTTTACGGAGAACTATCAGAATGCAAACTGCAAGACCATTTCACAGCCCACTGGAGTATACAACATTAAACAGTCTGTATGCCATTCTTTGTCAGCGGCTTCAGTGACAAATTCAAATACAGAACAGAAGCTACAGCACATGACTGTGATGCCAGTGCCAACTCAGGCAGAGAAAGTCTTACAAAGTAGTAATTTGAGTGGCCAAATATTTAACGTGAAAGACCTTCATAGAACTGGCTGTACATCTGAAGAAGTTTCTATTCGATCTGGGTGCCAGTCGACTTCACAGAGCAGAAATAGCTCAAGAAATATCAGTCTAAAGCATCTCTTTGATGACAAGTTAATCCAGCCAGGTGTTAATGTACTTTCTGCCAGGTGCAAGGTATGCTAATCAAACGTAGTGAATAAAACAAAACTTACAGAAATTAAATATTTGCTAACTACTGGTATATCATACATTTGAGAAGAAGCACAATACATTCAGCTAAATCTAAGAGGTAGCCAAGTGCATGGTGACTTGGCAGATAGAAGGGAATAGCCAAATATTAGATATTATCCCAGACAACTGCATTTATTTCATAGCTTTGCATGTTGCATTTAAATTGAGAAAATGGTCACCCGACTACACCAAAAAACTTAAATCCGTGTAGTTGAATCAGTTAGGAAATTTGTTAAACACTGTAAAATTTCTGTCTTTCTAGGAGTCTGATAATATTCGTTACATGAAACTAACAGAATTTTAACTTTGTGATTAATTCGGCTCTTTATGGTTTAAACTTACTGGCAAATCAAATTCTTTTGTAGAATGGACAAGTATTTGCAAGCATAACTTCAAGTGGACATATTAAGAATAATAAAGGCCAGATATTTAAATCCATACGTGCATGGTATCTGGATGCCGTTGAACTTGATACAGCATCACAAGCTACCATACATAGCGAGGTATGTGTTTCGTAGCAATGTTATACATTTGTGACAGATGTATTGTAGACTGCAACAATTTTTGGCAGCTGTGTCAAACAACATTTTCGATATTTCTAATTATATATAGCGGCGGGGAACCTCTAGAACAGGTTGAGGCTTTCCGCTACCTGGGAGCGTTGATAGATGACACTGGAGACGGAAGCCGAGAAATCAGGGCTAGATTGGGGATGGCTCGGACGGCGATGGGGTCACTGGACTGCCTGTGGAAAGATCGTTCGGTCGGAAATGCACTGAAGAGGAGGGTTATGGAGGCGATGGTGTGGTCAGTGGCATTGTATGGAAGTGAGGCATGGACTCTGAAGGCGGCGGATAGAAGAAGATTGATGGCATTTGAGATGATGACGTATAGAAGAATGATGCAGGTCGACTGGAGGGAACACAGAACAAATGCCTCGATTTTAGCGGAGCTGCGGCCGAAACAGAGACTGCTGGAGAGGGTGCAGAAAAGGAAACTGCGATACTTCGGACACCTGATGAGGGCAGACAACATATCGACACTGCTAATACAAGGACGAATTGAGGGTACCAGAGCACGGGGAAGACCAAGGAGGCGTTGGATGGACGATGTCTGTGACTGGACCGGATTACCACCTGTGGACTGTGTTAGACGGGCGCAGGACAGAGAGGAATGGAGGAAGCTGCTGTCGTTATCTCTGGTCTCCGACCCTCAGAAATGAGGATGGACAGCATCATCATCATAGCGGAAGACTTATATAGCACGTTTAGCACATAAAAAAATTCTGGAAACTGGCTATCAAGGAATTACCTTTGTTCATGTCCAATGCTGGTCGATGCAGGAGTCTTTTTGGAGGTGTTAAATAAATATGCAGTTGCAATTATAAGAATGTATCACCTGTTGGTGACCTTGAGATCTATGGAATGGGAGGTGATAGTCTAGCTGTGAGCTCACTGTACAGCATGTTCAAGGTTTGGTTTATTAGACTAATCTTAAATGTTGCATTCTCTGTTTCAACCAGTTGTGGTTTGATTAGGCATATTATTTCTGTAGGTGTTGTATTATGGAGTTCCTGTTAAAGCACTTGTTTCTGGTTCTAAAGACTTGGAAAATTCCTCACAAGGTAAACATGTCTTAATGAGAATTACTTGTTAAATTGTTACGTTTGCTTGAGGAAAATTAGAATGAACCATTAAACCAATTAAGGCAAGAGGCAAAGTAATATTTATTACAAGTTTTAATGAAGAATGGTCGAAATTATAGCAGAAGAAATAATACGATGGTATAGCAGGTATAATTAACCAAAAGGCTGAAAACAGCCAAAGTGAGTTTGAAGCTAATGTGCAGTGTATGATGTTGGCAGCATCGCTAAGCAAAAATGCCATTTAAGGTATGCTGTCACTATGTGGTGAATACCATCGACATATTAAACCGTTGCCACTTAAGATTACACTACTTCTTGTCATGCTTTGATTAACTGGTGATAAACCTGATACTTTGTGTTCCTGATATAATACAGTGATTTTATTCATTGTGTTTTTTTAGATTCACCTGCAGATGATTGTCTGCTTGCAAGCAGGTGAGCAGGCTCTTTAAAAATTATGAGTGCTATCTCTGAGAATAATAATTTAAGCAATTCAAGTGCTGCTGACTTTTAAAAAATGTCGCCATTCATGCCTGTTAATCTATTAACCTTTTAATCCATTGAAGTAAGTAACAAAGTTAACAAATTTCAGAAATTTACATATCTAAGAATTATTTAAATTAATAGTCATTGGTCAACACAAACTTCCTGTAGACAATTAGACCTGCTATAGGCCTACATCAGTGCACTTTTGTCAAGAAAAGGTAGATGCACTTTAAGTCCATTAACCACTGGAAAATTTTAAGTTTATTTTCAAACCATAGTAGAAAAGTTTTTTGTTGCAGCTACGTTTACAAGGGTATAGAAGTTGAGAAGTTTGGAGACATATCCAACAATTCTAGATCTTTAAACTGTTGCTGTAATTATGGGACTTTGGGCACAACTTTGGGCTGCAACTTGACTCTCAATCAAAGAAAGACTCAGGAGATGGTTGTTCACCGTCCGGGACGAGGAATGCTACAGTTCGGTCCAGCAGAGATTCCGGGTCTTATTCGGGTCCAAAGTATGACGATTTTAGGGGTTGTCGTGACTGAAAACCTAGGGTTTGAAGCCCATATCAGGCGAATATGCATCCAGGCAAGACAGTCGCTTTATGCCTTGCGAATCATGACTGCACACGGCCTCAAGGGACCAAGCCTGCATGACGTTTGTAGGATGACCACAGTGGCACGCATGTTATATGCGGCCCCGGCATGGTGGGGCTTTGCAGGGCAACAGGAACGCGGCAGACTGCAGGCCATATTGGACCGTTTGATCCGAATGAACTACCTTCCTGAGGACAATCCTACGTTCGAGGCTCTGTGTAGCACGGCGGACGGGAGGCTCTTCGCTGCCCTCCTACTTAATCCAGGACATGTATTGAACCCACTCCTCCCACCATTGAGGCCCCAGCCTTATTCCATGAGGCCAAGACTACATGACCGAATCATTCCTAGGGCGGACAACCTAACGAGGAAATCATTTATAACAAGGATGCTTTATCGTATTTAAATATAATACCATATAAACCAAAGTGTAGAATACATTGTTCGTCATTAAAAGAACTTCTTTTTAAAATTTATATTGGATTTGGACTTAGGATTTTATGCTATTCTAAAACACTTTGACATTTGACTTTGACATTTATCTCGTGCATAAATTATGTACGTTTGTTTATTATACTTTGTATGTACACCAAAATGCGGATAGCAATTGGTATATTAAAGAATATTCTTATCTTATCTTATCTTACATAGCGGAAGATAAACGTATAGGTGTTCTGCTTAATTAGCATTTTAAAGGCTTTTCTGTTTGTATTTCTGTTCCAAAAGATCACAAATGCCAGCAAAGCAAGATGAAGACTTGTTAAAGACAATTTCAACTAAAATTGGCTTTCTTCATCTTCACAGCGAAGCTGAACTGGAACCTTGTGATAAGTGGGTTTGGTCTAGTGACTTTACCCACTGCTCTCCTTCATGGTTTGAGACCATTGATGACTGGAAATAGAACATATTTGACAGCGGGTCTTACAATGGGAAAAGTTCAGCAGGGCATTTTGATGATGCACAGTTTCATTCAGCATGTGCCAGCTATAGACTTAAGTTTCTTATGAATAATGTGTGTCTATTTTATCAACTATGTGTTTAGGAATTCAACTGAACCGAAGTTCTCTATTTTTTTCTGGCTCATCAGCAATGAGAACCTGAACAAGGTTTTTGATGCAACAAGGACAATTGAACAATTGATGAATAGTCACATTTTTAAGTAATTAAGTAGGTAAGTTAGTATATTCTTTTTTATCCAGCAGCACGACTGTACTTTGGTTACTTTGGTTTACTTGAAATTAAGTATTACAAAGCATTCTTGTTAAAATGTTTTCAATTAAGTTGTTCACCCGTTGGTCAATTCGGTCATGTGGTCTGGGGTGCAATGAATAGGGGAATGTCCTTAAAGAATGGAGGAGTGGGGTTCAGAACATGACTTGGGGCCACCAAGGCAGCAGAAAATAGGTTTCTATCTGTCTTTCTTCACCGCAAGCTCAAATAATCACATACGCATTTGTGTCCTGTACTTATTGATGAAAAATTTTAGTTACACACATCTAATGTTTTTAACAACATTGTAGTATTTTTAGCATCAGTTAAAATAATATCCCAGAACATGTTTGTTTAGCTCGAGACTCTGGAACAGTGCAAGAAATAGTAGGTGAGGAATTGGTTATAAGAAAAAATAGATGTTTCGAATTGTATAGAAACAACAAGAACACAACAGAAATACTGGAACACATTCAGATATTGTGATGCAACTTTCCATGTCATCGTTGCCATTATGCACATCTAGGCGATGCTATGGTTGATCTTGTATGATCGTATTCACAAAATTTAAAGGGATTATAATTATAGGCAAGTTGGGTAATTGTTATATTTGTATGTGCATTTGTCACAGCACCCCATCAATTTTACTACTCAGAAGCGCTCCCGACTACAGCATGGACACAGTATCGGAGTTTCACACAGAAGCTCTAAGAAAACTTCCATATATTGTTCATCCTGCAATCTGTGCTACCCTGTGGAAGTAATGCCAAAAGTCTCAGTCTTAAACTGTCTTGGACCTTGTGTCTCGGTCTTTGTTACCTTTGTCTCAACTGTCTTGGTTGGTCTTGAAATTTAGAGTTTTGCATGCATTTGAGTGCTGCAACTTGTAGGCATGAACATTAAATAACTCAAATTTCAAAACAAAGTTGCTGAACTTTGGAAGACTAATTCACAACAGTGTTGAACTGCGGTAAATTTCAAGACCATACACGTTACATGAAATTAAACTCTTCTTTTACTTCAAGTAAATTTATTCCCGACGACAATAGTAATAATGTATTGCTGTGGTCGATTAGCTTCACAGGTTCAGGTTGTCAAATAATTATTACTGTTGTGACTATTATTATTCTTCCAAGCGTTCTTTTTCCACAGCAAAACTGCTAGCTCATTCGTATCTCAATCAGCCAGACTCAGACATCCATTAGATATCAATCTTTGATAATACATAACTCTCGTGAGTAAGCAGATGCGCTGTGCGAATTTCAACCAGCGTTTTAGAAATAAGATAAGAAGCGATAATGAAGGAAAACTTCTCTATTCATAGTCTTTATTTACATGTGCTTTCATATTATTTTTGACACGAGGTTTCGATTAAATTCGATATTATTTTCTGCTTGGTGTTTAAAATGTATTTTGAATCGGCTTCTGGTAAATAGCATCTTTAAGATTTGTTTTTATACAATAAAACCTGTTTTAAGAATATCTTTCAATAGATCGTTTCTTGCGGGACCAGAGCTGGTGTTATGCTTGTGGTCAACTTGAATCCCCGAAACCCGAATCGACGAAAAAGCTGAAAATACACAAAAGCCCGATTTCCCCTTAACGGTTTATGGAACGCGACGGAATACCCGAAAGATGTTCAGATTTAATGTAAATACATACTTTAGTGTTGTCGCTAATACAGTTTCTGTCTATAGCAACACGAAAACGGTTCCATTCCGTAAACACCATTCCGTTTCCGTGCTTTTCCAGCATACATAGAGGCCTTTAGTTATTGTATCTTCTAACCGTTAAAAACAAATAAAAATAGTTGCAACTGACCTCAAAGTCCGTCTTTATGTTGTACTCTCTGACTTGGCCAACTTAAAACTCCAACGTCCCTATTCATTTATATGCCCGAAGCACCAAAGTCGGATGGAAGTACTATACTTACCTGTATTGCAAATAACCCTCAAATAGCCAAATACAGGCCATTTTCTTAAAATGCATGTACCTTAGGCCTACCCCACTCACTTCCACCTGTGTGTTTGTCTTACCAAATACAGGCCATTGTCTTCATATACATGCACCTAAGGCCTCCCATACCCTCTTCCGCCTGTCTATTGGTCTTATTAATTATATGTCTCTGTCTGTCTGTCTCTCTCTTTGTCTCTGTCTCTATATATCTGTCTATCTGTCCGTCTCTCATTTTCTGTGTGTGGCCTAAGGCCTCCAATAATTCTTTTGTATGTTTCACTCTATCTGTTTCTTTGTATGTCTTACTCTCTTTAATTTTTCAATGTATGGGTCATCATTTGTACAATGTACTTGGCATATGCATTAGTTTATTTAAATGTATATAAATGCTGCAAATTGAGAAGTCTGCATGTTAAACTTGGGATGTTGTGGCCGTTAAATATTGATATGTGAATAATGTGATGCTATCTGACATAATCAGGCTTATGTCAGCCGATAGTATTTTGAGATAATGGTCAATTTTAGTGAAATGGGGGGGGTCATTTTCCATTTTCCTATTGTACACGGTATTATCTATTATTCGCCAATTAACAAATCTAAAATCCGTCTGGAAATATTTTAAATTAATTTTGTTTGTTATCGTTGTATCTTTCCAAAGTGTCAAAATATGGTATCAAAATGTCATTTTAAAAAAATGTATTACATGAGCCTGATTTTGTTGCATCACATATGGTACAGGTTTTGATGATATTCTCGGGAAGATTGCAACTTATCTGTTTGCTCATGGATTGTTTTTTTGCAGCATTGGATGAAAGATTGACCGGTTTGCCACTTCAAGTGCGTGATCGGTGCATTTCATCATACAATCAAGTGCAAGACTGGAACTCTTTGCATGCAAAAAGTTTGGATTACGTCACACAGATTGTTAACTTGAAACTGAAGGTTGAGTAAGTACAATTATTCTGACTTATTTTATCTTATGAGCTTAAAACACTACATTGGGTTCAAGCATGAATAAGAAACTAGGTCTCTGGTTTGAAAAGCATATTTCTTCTGTGACATGTTCAGCCGCCAGGGAGTTGAGCTATGTTGCGCCATGCCCAATTGCTCCTCACGAGATGAGAGGGATTTGTCACATATGGTAACCTGGATTAGCTGATGGCAATATTTAGTAACTTGTTTATCTTACTTTCGACTGATTGATAGAAACTTTCTCCAGTATGATGTAAAACAAGATTGACCAAAGGGAATTTGCTCTCAGCTTTATAGGACAAGTCTTGTTCTGTAGTATAGTGGTCAGCATGCTGGACTGTAAATTTTGCAAAGTCAGAGATTCAAATCCATGCCAGCGGTGAAATCTGCTGCACATGAGACTTCTGCAAAGCATGTATCGTCTTCCCAACTCATCTATTATGAGCACACTGACCATGCAATGTCAGATGGAAGATGAGACAGCATGGGAAAGAAACTGGCCACCCCCTGTCATGTCACTCATTAAAGTTTTAAGGGACTGTTCTTCTTGCGCTGCATAAAAGCTTCTTGTTATTGTCGTCAATCATATCTCAGATTAACGTCTAGTAAAACCTTTTTTCACTACTTGATCTTGCTGGGCAGCAGTGATTTTGTTTTCAGGCATTTTGTCAAGATGTGAAGTACTTCTCTTTTTCTAGTTTCCGTTTTCTTGATTTAGGTTTGAATGAATTTGTCGTTATCAACATTTTGCTGATTTCTTACATAAAATGAGGAAATATTTTTACACCACTTATAAATAACATTTTCAGCTCATTCCTTCCAGGGACTATCATGGTCTCTTGACACAGCTCTAATCTTTTTACAAGCTTAGTGGACTATAAAGTGCTACACTGCTTCTTGTAGCATTTTTTTTACAGGGCTATTTGCAGAAGTTGTCAACCAATTTTTGAAGAATTCAAGACATTCAGTGTTTGCTGGTGCAATAGACCTGGTTGCCACGGATATAGAAAGAAATGGTGGCATTTCCTGTTTTGGGGATGCCAGTGATTATCCTATATCCTCCTATTCTGCTTGTTATTGTTACAGTTTATGTTATTATCTTCAGCTGATCTAAGCTCAGTTCCATGCACACTGCCGTCGCTCAAAGCCAACCACTAGTCTCAACAGGCAGAACAGCAATGTGTTATCTATGCATGCTGTTGGTGACAGATCCAACTACTCATATCCATCACACCTGCATAACTTACTTTGTGGTGCTGTATATTGTACAAATTTACACTGATAATCTAGATTATTGATTGACGTGTCAGGCAGTTAAGCATGTCCAATGTTCAGTTAAGGTGATGGTTTTTCTGGACAGAGCAAAGAAGCAGGAAGAACCATTCTGCCAGTTTAGAAGCCTCACAGAAAACACCCATCAAGATATTAAGAAGCTTTGCAGTGAACTGACAACGACATTTGAAGCAATGGTGAGTTGTGCAATAATTTCCACCTTGTCATCTGCCACCAATGTTGTTCAAGAGGTTCTGATAAAGATGCTATGCCACTGTCAAGTCAAAATACTTGTATTCATAAAAGCACAGTAATTTCATGGCTAGTTACAGGACTGTCGTAGTCTCAGCAGCACTTTAAAGAGGCTTATCCTGGCTCTTGTTTTCTGCATCTGTTGACCTACCTCATAATTTTATGCCTTTTGGGTCTTGCCCAGGAACACCAGCAATGTTGATATTTCTGAGCGCAATAAAAGCGTAAGATTTAAGACCAACGGGACTTGAATGGTTTGTTAAGAAGACGTATATAGTAAAATCCGCAGCTCTATTATAGCTATGGATACTGAGCTGATCCAGCACTATTATGTCAATAGGATTAGTTTCAACAGTGTTGAGAGATTGATTAGCCAGAAATCAGCTATTAATATAAAAAAATATCCGACCTTAAAAGGTACTGATTATCTTTGGCCAGGAGGGGAAAAGGATTGATTGGGGCTTGAGTCACAGACTCCGATTGTGCCATGGAACCTCATGTAAATGTTTGTGTTTACATGATTAGAGTGGCTGTATTGCCCTGGCTTTGAGATTCATGTGGGATAAAATTACCTTTGAAATAACGATTTCTGAGTCCTGTAAAGCGTTTACTATCGATATGTTACTACATCCAGTTGTTGTACTGTTGAAATAAACAATCGTTTTATGCATAACAATATCAGTGCTAGAAGTCATTAGTTTATGCTGTTGCAGATGAATACTGCATCCTGCTTTATGTATCTGAATATCTATATCATCATGCACCATGAGCAGCGTGCTCGTAGATGTCCAGTGTCAGCTCTTCTTCTTCTCTCTCCATCCATACTTCTGTGTCAGGTGGAACAGTTCCTGTAGTGGGCCTCCACACCAATCCTCTATGTCGTCCGCCAAAATTTATGACTTTAAGTATCTCTCAAACTGCCAGAAAATTGCCATATAGAAGAGATCTCTAGTGGTATCTTTGAGTTGAACTGAAAATGTTTCTTGAACTAAACAGTTCAGATTCCTCGCAAAACTGAAAATACAAACCAGTGGAGTAGAAGCCTGTCATGATTTATTTTGTGGAGCTGATAAGGATGAACGATAAGTTCATTATTTCCTTAAACATTAAAAGCACTTTCATGTTTCGCTGCAGGAGAAGCTCGTTCGTCAAATGAAAGAAATCCAGTTATCTATGTTGAACATCTACCGGTTGGACAAAGAACAGAAGAAAGACGATCCCAATCCACCTCCGTTGTTTGAAGCCGGGGATGCTCTTTATTTCTGTAAGTGTTGCCTCTGAAATTATGTTTTTATAACTTCAAACTCTGTAAATGTAATGAAATATGATAAATTTAATGTATCTGTGCATATGGGAAATACCTTATTCACAGGCACCTGGTCGGTTTAGATTCACAAGGCCAAGTTGTTGACCAGTTTTAGGGCAAAGTTAGGCAATGAAGACATCGTGACCCTTGCCAGGAAGTGTATGGTGGTGGTGTGGGCACCTTCCTTTTCGCTCTTTGCAGATGCTCTTAATGGTCATTGGTCAGCCCTTTTAATTTCTACAGACTTTTTGTTAAAAGATTTACATGTAGTATAAATTATAGAAGAGAATTACAGCTGAACTACCCTTGTTCATTCCAGAACAGTGCATACCACTAGAGATCTCTTCTATATGGCATACATACATACGTGGGGCGCGGTGGTGTAGTGGTGGCGTCGTTGCCTTGAAGCCGGAAGGTTCGAGGTTCGAATCCACCTCCCCGCGTAAGGACCTTGGGCAAGTCCTTCACTCACAATTGCTCAGCGCTTCGGCGTGAAACTCCGATGCAGTGTCCGCTCTGCATTCGGGAGCGCCTCTGAGTAGAGAGAGCTTGAAGGGGCGCTATAACAAGTGCACATACAAACAAATGTATGAAATATTGTTTATAAGGCCAAAAAAAAATAATGCTGTGTTTCCGGTAACAGAGCTCTAAAAAATTGGGTAGGTAGGTCGGAAAATATTTTTATTTTGGTAAAATATTTTTATACAGTGACTGTCCGAAAAATTATACCCACTACTCTTTTTTGCATAAAGGTACACGCTGCAACAAAGTACGTGTTCTAAGCAAGTATAAACTGCCTATTTCCCGACTGTCTGCACCTAAAACTGCCCTAGAAAACAATTCTATTAATTTCAATTTGACATCTTTTCTGGTAAGATAAAGTGGGAAGGGAAGGGGAAGATGAGTGCGAACAGAACATCACTGCTAGGGGTCGTTCCAGATTGGCCGAGCCAGTGACTAGTTACATCTAGAGGTTGCTAGATTTATTTTCCCTAGTCACCGTTAGAGGTGGCTCAAGTGAGAATGATAAGGCTAGAGGTTTCTCAAGACTGGCAGCCAGGAAGTAGTTAGTCAGGAGTGCAACTCTAATGCAGTGTCCACGCTGTAGTCGGGAGCGCTTCTGAGTAGATAGCTTGAAGAGGCGCTATAGAAATTGAGAGATCAATAAAATAAAATGAAACATATTCACTTGAAAAATGTTCTTTTTGGCCATGCTGGAGTCGGGAGCCATTCTGAGTAGTTAACTTGAAAAGGTGCTATATAAATACTTGAATGAATGAATGTTACATTCTTCACCAAAGAGTGCTCGAAATAAAAGGGAACTGCTCAGTGAGCGGAAGAGAGCAGAGTTAGTAGAAGAGAGCACCGTGAGCACAAACACAACAAAAGAGAGCAGAAAGAAGAAGAGAGCAAAGGAGGGCACAGTGATCACAAGAGAGCCTAGTCAGCTTAGGAATAAAGTGAGCAAAAATGGACTGTCTTAGGACGGAAAAACAGCAAGTTAAACTATAAACTTGCAGCAGGCTGTGTATAGCCATCATGTGCTACAGGCTAGATGGCCCTGTACTCAATGCCTGCAACGAGCTACCGTGAGAAAACCCTCCTTTCAGATCTATTACTCTTCCCCCCCATCCACTCCACAACCGCCTGCTTTGTCAAACTGACCGTGGGAAATGATTGCTCTAATTAACAGACCATTATATACATTGAAAGACGACTGCTTACAATCGTCGCCTGGCTTAGTGAAGGCTATAATTATGATGTTCCAATTGTACATCTCATATACGGGAGGCAATGTCAGTGTAAATTAAAAAATTCCACAAAATTTTCCAAGTTGCGGCAATAAAAGTGAGTCGGTCGGGTTACTGGAAACACAACATTAGTTTTTTGGCCTAAGATCCAACTCTATACGGAAGGCAATGTCACCGTATCATGTCAAAAAAAAATTTTTTTTTTAAATTTTTTTTTTAATAAAAATTTTTTTAAATAAAAATATTTTACAAAATTATTTGAGTCGCGGCAATAAAAGAGGGTCGGTCGGGTTACCGGAAACACAACATTATTTTTTTTTGGCCTAATGAATAAACACTTTCCTTACTTTGAATTTAAACATTGCATAAAACAAAGACCTTTCTGAATTGTGACAATCTATTTATTACGACCTACCAACTCAAAGGTCAGCAGTTCATGTTCCTTTAGATGAAAAACTGTGTGAAGCAGTACATGCTTTGAGCTTTACTGAAAGCAAACGTCAAAGTAATTGAACAATCAACATGGTGCTTCCAATCTGCCATTTCGGTACACTGGAAACATCTTTTAAAACCTGTTCAACAATGCATGCAACATACTCCAGACATCAATTTAGGACATGACAGGGTAAAATGTACATGTAAAGTTAGAATGCATCAAGCAATGGGTCATTTGCAATGTAATGACGACAATTTCTATGGTGCCATAACACAGCCATGCTGCTACAAGGGCGCCTTGACAAAGACACATTCTGCAATGAACACGCATTAGGTACAATAGTCGTCAGTGTTGTCGGTTCACACGACAGTAATGGAAACGAAATACAAGGCACGCTTGCTCACTTGGAACAAGAAGAGCAGTCCCTTAAGCCCTATTGCAGCCTAGAGTATGATGTGTCAGCGACTTCGTTTCTTAGCCTTGGTATATAAGTAAGGGCGGCTGGCCAATCCTCCCTCTCACTGTCTCATCTTTTCTCCAACAGTGTATGGTCTGTGTATTCTGGGTTTAAAGTGGGTGGGGACGGCATCCCTATTGCTCTCAAAATTCTCTGCTTGCATTCCCACTGCTCACCATGCATGGAACCATAGAAACACATGCGTTCAAATAAAACTTTTTCAGCGTTCCCAATGTTCACCCAAACCACTTTTAACCACCGAGTGTACTCGTTATGACTGAGTTGGCTCTGGGTGCTAGTGGAGCAGAAACCTTCGAACAAAATTTTCTGCCCTGGTGGGATTTTAAGTTTTTAACCCAACCTTTAGATGCAGCGTCTTTGTATAATATACGACTGTTTTTCCTTTATGATTGTTTAGATGAAAAGGCTTTTGCAGTCGTTCAAGCTTATTCTGCAGAAATGGAAATAAAAGGAAAGGTTGTGAAAAGCATAGCATTCGAAAGCAGAGTGATCAACTTGGAAACATTTCACGACTGGTGGAAAACAAACAGGCAGATTACTGGTCACATCATATCAGATTTAGACTTTATGCTTTTAACCTGTGGTGCAAAAAAATAAAAATAAAACAATTGGAAGCTTTTCATTTGGTTTCTGATAAAAAGTGAATAGATGCCAACAACGTCTTGTGTTAGAATCTAATCTTTGATTAAACAAATGTCTTGTACGATGATAGCTTAAAAGTTTGGCACTCGTACACAAACCGCCAGTTTCAGTTCTGTACGAAATGTAAAGAAACAAAAGAGCAAATGCACCACAACTTACAAAGTCTGCAAACTGCCACCACGAGAAAAGTTTCCGCATTACATCCCGACGTTCGACTTAAGCACACTAAACGAGTTATAAAGTTAGAGATCTACGCTATCACTACTGTTTAGACTGGAATTGGAAAACCACTCGCCGACTGTTCTGCATTCACGTCTATCGAACAAAGACTAACGTCAAATCTACAAGGCGAGATTGCATAATGAGGTTTTGAATGCAGAACAAGTTCAGCTGTGCTAGAGCAACTTAGGTTGCCGTTTAAAGTCTCGCATATTGCTGCAACGAGTCAGGCCTCCGGCTCTTTGTCGGCGTTCTTTGGATACAGGATGACTGTATTCTCGAATCTCATCAGCTCTCGACTCTCGTCTGCGTCGAGACTTGTTGCCTGCGACGACCTGCTGCGACTCCCCGACGCGAAACGCTGGCGCAGTTGACTTGCGAACGAAAACTCTCCGGATGTGTGTCGGGTCTTGTCGCCAGATGGATGCTGCACCCTTCCTGAGCTGTGTCGGCTGCGTTTGCCTTCACCCGACGCGTGACGCAGGCGTTCGATGGCCTGTGGATCACGGCAGACGATGACAGGGCAGTGAGCATGTTTCAGCAGATAGTCGGATACGCTGCCGAGGATGGTGCGTCGGAGCGTGCCCGTGCCACGTCCGCCCGTCACGATGAGTGTGGCGTTCTCTTCTTCAGCAATACGACATATCATTTCACCTGGTTTGCCAGCACACGAGCGCAGTTTTGCAGATATCTGTTAAAAATTAACAACCTTTCAAACTAATGCATCACTTGAGCTATACGGCCAATATCAAGTCAGATCTAATAAAAATTAAAAATATAATATTGAAATAATCAACTTTGAAGTGATTCATTCCAGTATTCAACTTAGCAAAAAATGGACTAACATTTAAACAGACTATTAATTTTTTGTGACCAAAAAATTTAGTATCCGCATTTATCGATCAACGAAAGTTATTTTAACTGATTTTTTCATCCAACTTGTATCAAAGTTCCTGCATTCATTCAACGGACTTATATAGCACCTCTTCAAGATACGTTATAACCCTGGGTACCCAGATTTCTTAATCATAAAGTCTTTATTCATGGAGTGTTCATTTCGTTACAGTAGTCCTCTTGATCACCAATACATCTGCAACTGTCTCTTGTGTGGCCACTCTGAACACATTGCTAATATTGGTCACAACTCATGATTGTTTCAAAAAGGATTGTGTCCAAAACAATGATCTAGACTTTGCGTCTAGAATATGGATTCAAAGAATTTGCATAAATTGCCTCTTTAGATGCATCTGTACTTTGTCTCAAAGGTATTGCATTGTAAGGCACTATTATTCTCATCTCAACTCCTGTCACTTTATCACCATACTGCTCCTTTTTTCTACGAAAAATATTTTTCCTCAAGTGCATCACAAACAAAAACATACTTAAAGAGGCCTAGAAGTCCAATATAATTTGTTTTGGGCCAAAAGTTCATACTGTATCTGATATCCTCTAGCATAACCTAGGGTATCATTGTCATCTACTTACATTCACACAGTCATAGTTACGCCTATATACATATATTTAAGAAATGTAGGTCTTTGCTTAAATAATATTCAATGCGTGTATCTTTGAATGAAATGTCATTGATATTGACATTATGTCAATCTTCAATTCACAAGTACAGTCAAAAACATTAGTGAGGAGTCTCTATAACTATGCAAGGCTAAGTATTTTAAAATGAGACTCAAAATATAGTATATATGAAATTAAACAAGTCTAGCATGCTTGCTGTACAAAGTTCAAATGTGATGGTTACTACAGCCTCGGCGACCATCAACCGGACGCTCGATTGTCTTCCCCCTCCAGAAATCTGGATTCCCCCTCAGAGGATGGGACTAGATTAAACACTGCAGGTTCAGAAAGACAAAGATAAGAGGCCCTAGTTGACTTACTCCTTTATTTGTGAGCAGAACTTTCATTTTATCTTCCAGTTGTCTACTCTTGGACTCTTCCTCCTTCCACATCGCAGCCAAAACACCAGGGGACATGTGTACCTCACCTGTAACAACAGATCAAACTCTTAACTTTCTTTACAGCAGAATAATTTGACACTAGTTTAGTGCATTAGATTGTCTTGGTGTTACATCCAGTCCAGCTGGAACAATTTAAAATCCCAAATTGTGATTAATAATTAGGGGCCGTAAATATGTTACGTACAGGGAGGGTCACAAGATTTAGGCAATTTGCGTACGGTTACGTACAGTGGGGATCTTGACAAAATGTGCATAGGCAAAATAAATGTCTACTTATGACGTCATCATTCTCCTATTTATAACTATTATAATAATGAGTTGTCCAATGGCTTTTGACTACATATTAATTAAATTCTGTTCATATCTAAACAGTAAACCATAAGGGGCATTCCATGTCAAATCAACACACTTTAGGAAAAAAATGGACGTCATCGTCTCCAATTTTTTTAAAATTTGGTATGAAGATAAATCACTATGAAAAACGTTCAAACCCAAAATTTTAGAATTTTGGGTTGACCGATGTCCGAGATATGGGTCAACGAAAATGACCAAAATGGGTCGATTTTCACTGACCGGTCGTTGTTCAAACTGCTATATCTCAGCTTCTACTACACCTAGAGATACAATAAAAACACCAAATTGAAGGTATTAAATAGCTCTATCTGGGCAAATCACTCAGAAATGTTCATATTCAGCACGCACAAAATTATGAGCGATTGTAACATAGTGACACTGACCTTGGTCAGTTCGCCACTTCGGAATTTTCTAAAATTTTTCCCATGCAAAGTCATCATTGTTCTTAACAATTGGTGAAAATTTCAGCGTGGGCACTCTTGTAGTTTTTTTACAGTGATTTTTTAAAGGTTCAGACATGGTCGCGATTTACGACTATCGTACATGTGTATCGACGGCCAGAGGTTAGAACTACATTTTCCGTTGACCAAATCTTTTTAGAACTGTTTTGGAGAGCCTGGCTTGCTGCAGAAGTTTTCTTGCATGTCAGCAAATATGTTCTCCCAGTGAAATGTAGGTTGAACAGTTGTTAATATGTCCTGGCATGACATAACTAAGATGTCTGTCGGATGCGGATATTGATATGAATGAGCTGGTCCATTTGGGTGCAAAAAAAGATTTCCACCTCATTTGTGTCTGGAAACATTTGCAGGACACAGCCAAGCCACCAATGCCCATCATACTTTGCAATAATGTAGCCCTTAATAGCTGCAAGTTTAATCATGGTCTTGTTGTATATCTCTAAACACTGCGAGACATGTTCAGTTCTTGGAGAATCTGGACTGCTAGAGAAGTCTTTAACTTTAACTGACTCCCCTGATACTGGACGGATGCAGTGAAGCTTTTGCGTCCCTGCAATTGTTCGTGCAGATTCAGACTCAGCTATATGGCTGTTCTAATGATAAAAGTGTGTCTGTGTATTGAATAGGGTTGCCTCCAGTTCAAAATCCTCAGTAGTTGAATAGTGATTGCTTTGATCTCACTCTGTGCGAAGGTAAACAATTGATGTGGAGTTATGATTTGGTCATTATAATGGCCTCTGTAATAAATCCAACGTTCATTTTCACAACAGGAAACACTGAAATGGGAACTAAAACAAGATCTAATAATAAATAAATAAATAAATAATCATGTAAGTAAGCTTAGCATTTGTTCAACCTGCTGCTTGAGAATTTAGTTTTCAGATGTACTTTCAAACTTATTTTACAATTTTCTAAAAGGAGAGCCATCAATTTGAAGTAGTTTCTCACAGCTTTAGTTTTGACCAGATGATTTTGCTCACTGCCATGCTGTATTACTTTGTTGGTTCAGGAAATAGATAAACAAAATATAAAAAAAGTTCTTTTAAATTGTAATTTATGTCATGGAAGCATGCAGAAAACAGGAAAGACTGAAATTAAAAACTTAAACCAGATTTTATTTATAAACAAGTATATAGATAGACAGGTAAGTAAGTCTAAATTATGTTCAGCATGTCAGAGCATCAATCACATCAAGATTATTGTTGCTTACAGAGCTCTGTGATTTAAGTTACAATATTATTCATGGCATATTCACTGCCGTGAATCACGATCATGACCATTGACCACCTTTAAAAATCACTGTAAAAAAACTATAAGAGTGCCCACGTTGAAATTTTCACCAATTGTTAAGAACAATGATGACTTTGCATGGGAAAAATTTTAGAAAATTCCGAAGTGGCGAACTGACCAAGGTCAGTGTCACTATGTTACAATCGCTCATAATTTTGTGTGTGCTGAATATGAACATTTCTGAGTGATTTGCCCAGATAGAGCTATTTAATACCTTCAATTTGGTGTTTTTGTTGTAACTCTAGGTGTAGTAGAAGCTGAGATATAGCACTTTGAACAATGGCCAGTCAGCGAAAATCGACCCATTTTGGTCATTTTCGTTGACCCATATCTCGGACATCGGTCAACCCAAAAATCTAAAATTTTGGGTTTGAACGTTTTTCATAGTGATTGATCACCCTACTAAATTTTAACAAAATCTGAGATGGTGATGCAAATGACTGTGTTGATTTGACGTGGAATGCCCCATAACAGTTAACAAATTTTAGCTGGCAAATATTATGTTTAACAATAATAAATAGTATCCTACCATAAAGTGAATGACGACTTAAGCTAATTAGCTTCTGTAAGAGGTGGGATTAAAGCGTATTTGTATGTATGCATAGGGGTACACACAATGGACAAGTTGCAACAAGAGGAGGGGTCGAAAATATGATTTTTTTTACATACTTAATTATATGTATTGGCCCTTAGATACATTTCTAAATTATTTCATAACTTAGGTTAAAATGAAACCAACGATATCGACAATTAGTTGAATAAGTAAGTATGTGTATTGTGTACGTACGTGCATTGTGTATGCTCATTTCTGGAAGTTCAATACAGTGAACCAACATGAGCTTGTTCCCTTTTCGATGCATTTTATCCATGTAATCTGTAAAAAAATCATAAACAACAAAACATTCAGCATTGCAAACAAACATTCGTCAAACAAATCTCTTTGGGAGAAATTACCCGGTTCTGTATTAGCCAGATCAAAATCGTGCATCGTCATCAATCATAAACTCAATTTCTGTTCTCTCAGCAGAGGAGTAACACAGGCATTTGAAGTGACCTCAACTATTATTAGGCACTTGTGGTGCTTTAACCTGCTGACCAGTATTATTATTTGTGTATTATTGTTGATATATGGTCACCGAATAATAAATAAATACAAAGTGTCAGGTATTACTTACTTACATTACTTACAATGATTACTTACTCACTCGAGGGAACTACGCTGTGCTGAATGCGCAGTCCTTTTCCCTCTACCGATCTGAGACGGCTATGTTGTTTATACGTGGTACAGGAGACAAAAACTTTAAATTTGATCCGTACATAAACCATAGTTACGACTGCGCATACCAGTTGTCAGCAGCAAAATTACGCGTACGCTACATTTGGTTCTGTAATTGATATCGCCACGGGAATTGCACTGAAACCTGCATGTTCGTACAATATATGTTCTACAGCCGCAAATTACTCAAAACTGCGCTGGTGACACGGTGTGTTGACAAAGCACGCCAATTATAGCCCCACGCCAACATCCAACAGGTGTCCATATCCTTTGATCATTGCTTAAACTACTTACACTGAACAGCGTGAGTTGCCTGCTCCGAGTGATCGATGGCGACGATGATTAGTTGCTTTGTATCTTCCATCGTTTCGTATTTTAAAACCAATTAGTTACTAAACTACCACTTGCACCAAGTTTTCCATCTTTACTCTGGCAGTGTCGTTCTTCGCCGTTATAGCACAGACTACATATTTCTAGATATATACATTTATGATGCACCTTAAAAATCCTTAGCGTATTATACTATGGCTTTCGTTAATGTGCTCACATACTTAATTAATTCTTATTACACGATATGAAGGCAAGGTCGTTGTAAGAATGTAAATTCAACATTAATTCATGGCAGTGATCAAGTTATCCAGCTAATAATCATTTGCGAAGCGATAAATGATACTCCAGTTTATAGATGACGCTTTTGGCAGTGACGTCATACCTGCATTGCATCTCCAAAATATATATCTATGACATTGTGTACTGCTGTAGTGCGGTTATCTTTGCTGCTGCTGAAGTAGCGTGGGAAGGAATAAATCGCACTAGGCATACACAGGGTATCAATGAATCATTTGTGGGGTATCAATGAATCATTTTATCCAGATCGAGACATCGAAAGGAAATGCTACAGCTTCTCGGGAAACAAAGAAGTTACTTAACCCTCGCAGCTACAGAGGCCATGTTGGGGTCTATACCCCACAAATCTTATACAGCACCGCGCTTTCTCTGTTATTGGCGACATGATAGGCCCTACAATGGTTTCCATTTGTCTACACGCCTTATGCCTTAATTGTGTTTGCTCAAATTCGTTCTAGTTAAACCGCCCTTTTCAGAGGCTGCACATGACCCTCTGTCCTCTGAATCTAGAAAGCCATGGGTTGGGTCGGGACTCGGGAGCGCTTCTGAGTAACAAGCTGATCAGTGGCGTAGGCAAGGGGGGGTTTCGGGGGTTAAAACCCCCCCATTGGCTCCGAAAAAAGGTTTTTTAAGGTCATTTTTCCATTTAAGTAAGAAAAATAGCAAAAAACAGGGTTTCCGGCCACAAAACCCCCCCTACGAAAAATTCCTGGCTACGCCACTGAAGCTGATGGGGCACTATGTAAATCTATAATAAGTGAATGAATTAAATATGCTACTGAATTATAGGCCACGCCTACCTTTAATTCCATATTGTTTGAGGTGAGACCTACCCTTGCAGCTGCATTATAGGACTTGCTACTTAACCTATGGGGAAAAACAATCAAATAGGCCTAATTTATTAATTGGCCTAGGTGTAATCATCATTTAAAGTTTCAGCATAAGATATGAAAATAATTAGCCTACTGTTCATTGTTTGCTTCGATCAGGACGGGAACTATAATATAGGCCTATATAGTCGCTTCCCGTACACGACGTACGACATGGATGACCCCTTGTTTTCAACTGAACTGAAGTGGCCTATTTGGCCGAGATCATAATATTTTCGAGCTTTGGCTGCGAGGCCCGGATTGTACTATATGATCGGAAGCTCGGAACACAATAGCCCTGAGGCAGCCGTGGGTGTGAATTAATGTTAACTGTTAACAATTGCACATCCCTATAGCTCCGATCGACTAACACGTACACAGAGGCCAGAGCGGGTTAATAAGGTCTCTTAATCGCCGTCTCATCTTACGTAGGTCTACTACCAGTATACCAACTGTTGTCGGTGTAGACCTATTATAGGCCTAGGTCCCGGTTTAAAGTGGGTGGGACGGTTGAGAACTCCGCCACTGGTTGTACTCTACCAGTGCCAGTCCCAAGCCTGGATAAAGGAGGAGGGCGACACTAATCATCATTGATATGGCAGTGTCGTTAAACAGTAGGCCTATGTCACGAAACGGAGTATCCCCCTGAAAGCTATCCGGGGGGATGAACCAGTCAATCCCCTTTTTTGAAAAATGCGTGTAATTGAAAAATTTGTGCTATAATCAAAATTTTAAGTGACTCTATATAATTGTTTTAAGCGTCCTAAGGCTACCTAGGCAATGTTCAGAGAAAGGCAACTCGAATTTATTTAGTGACTCGGAGTGTTTTTAAGTGTTTTAAAAGTTTTAAGTGTTCTAAAACCAAAGCAAAAAAATTATCTAGTAGGAATAAACATACCTGTTACTATCACTGTTCAAAACAAAGCAGATGAAAATTAATTTGCCAAAAAATACACGCGGAAGTGGCTTTTTCGACTTTTCTTCATTTGGGGGGATACGATTAGGCCTAATACGGGGGATACTCTATTTAGTGACACCGGCGTTCCCACTGCTTTTGGAATTCGTTGCTTGTGTTCCTACTGTTCAATAAAACTTTTCTTCGGCGTTCCCACTGCTCACCCATTCAGGCTAGGTCGATCCTTCTGAGTTGACTATAATGTGCAAGTGGAGCAGAGATCAAATTTCTCAAACCAAATTTCTGCGTTTGACACCGATTGGAACCTTACCAGGCAATTTACAGTCCAGCATGCTAACCAATAGGCAGTGGCGGCGCCAGGATTTCAGTTTTTTTTAAGGGGGGCTGAAGCCTCGCGGAGGAAATTTTCCATTTTCATCCGCCGAAATTTCTGACTTTTTTAGTCGTCGGCCAAAAATCATGGAAAAATCGTGGAAATTTCAGTGTAAAAAAATCGGATGGCCTTTTTAAGGGGGGCTGAGCCTCTTATAGGGGGGTTTAGCCCCCCTAGCGCCGCCACAGCCAACAGGCCTACACTCTCCTATCTAGTACCAATATGGTACCTACATGTACATCATACAGTACTGAGCACATGTATTGTAAACAAGCACTTAAGCGCGCATTCGGCTTATTATTGTTATTGCCGCTGCTACTTATGCTGCTGCTGCTGCTGCTGCTGCTGCTGCTGCTGCTGCTGCTGCTGCTCCTCCTCCTCCAGTTATTATTGTTCTTGTTGATCATTGTTATTATTGTTATTTTGCCCTGAGGTGCTTCATTCTCCAGGGACTTATGAATTATAAAAGCAACGTTTCTAGAACCAGTGGCGGCGCTAGGGGCTAGAGGGGCTAAGCCTCCTATAAAAGGCAACTCGGAGCTAAGCCCCCTGAAAAGGCCATCCGGATTTTTACATACAAAACTTAAATATTTCCACGATTTTTCGACCGGATGACAAAAAAAGTCGTCAGAAATTTTGGCGGATGAGAATGGAAATTTTCCTCCGCGACGATTCAGCCCCCAAAACTGATATCCTGGCGCCGCCACTGTCTAGAACGGTTACATGCATCTCATCGAAGATATAGGCTCATCCCCAGCGGTTATCGGGCTTGGGCTTTAAATGCTACGGCGTTGAAGCGCCGAATTGTGATTGAGATTTTTACTTTTTATTATTATTATTATTATTATTATTATTATTATTATTATTATTATTATTATTATTATTGTTATTGTTATTATTATTATTATTATTATTATTATTATTATTATTATTATTATTATTATAATAAATTATTATTAATTTTTATATGCCCGAAATATTTAGGATCCCTCAAGGACTTAAATATTAAATAAGAACAGAATAAAAACATCTGGAACGGCACCTAGACTAATATTATTTATTAGGTACCTATATAGGATCCCTCGGGTCTCGGGATTTAAAAAAATTATGCTTGGAGCTGTTGTTCAATGTCTAGAAAATTATTATTATTATTTTGAACAATTTCCTTTATTGCAAAATAGATTGGCCAACGTATACGTCCCTATTGTAACAACAATTCCGAAGAAAAATCGAGCGAGGCTCAACCGCTCAAGTCGACCAAAAGACCGAAACCATTTAATGTGATCCGAGTCGACTCACACGTCCTGCAGATTAGCATTTTCCCACCGAGTGTCCGCAGGCCTTATCTCTTCGTCCTCACAATTTTGAACTAGGCTACATTTCTCGAGTAGGCCTACTTTGCATATACTCGACCATTGTCCCTCTTTCTGACTTCCACCCATTTGTTTGAATTATAATGATTTTCTGTATTATTTCTTATTTGTAACTGACTGCGGTATGTCAGCAAGAACTCAATAAAACGAATATAGGCTAATTGCGTGTAAGCTAAAATGCTGATCGAGATTCTAAATAACTAGGTCCATCATACCGGACACCACACAGTGCGATTTGTATGCTACCTGCCAGTGACGGAATATAGGCCTACATGACATTGTAGCGTGCTAGCCAGCGCACAAAGTCGCAAGCAGGGATTATAGGCTACGACGTTGCGAAATGTAAGGTTGATGCATATATTATACGGGATAATTATATTGTTGTGAATCAACGGAAAGTTTCGCTCCTCAGCGCTACAGATCTCAGTATAGGCCTATGGTGGCTTTAGAGAAAGTGAAATTAATTCTGCCCATGCAATAGTCTAGCCTATTGTAGGCCTTTATATGCCTATATCTGTGCACTATTATGACCCGAGGCTCATGAGCTCTTGCATTAGCTAGCTTTATTGCACACACAGACCTACTCTGTACAATTAGACCTACGGGCTAAGGCGGTATGCATATATACGTGAACTTATAAGGGCGTAACCTACTGACCTACATGCCTTACAGATTTACACGCTATATACTATAATAATCCTCAAGAACTTGGCTTACATGCCTATTGTAGACCTATTATGCTTACACGTGCCTATTGTCTGCTGCTTGACCCATTGTCACATCAAGGATTATTAATGTCGCCCTCCTCCTTTATCCAGGCTTGGGACTGGCACTGCCAATTAGAGCAGCCTAAGAGCAGTGGCAGAGTTATATATATATATATATATATATATATATATATATATATATATATATATATATATATATATATATTATATACAAAGAACTTAAACGGCACAGTGTGAATTAATAACTAATTCTCAGTTTTAAGATATCATTACAGCGATGAATGTAATGCAATGTTAGCTAAGTTAATGTGAATCTTAGACAATTAATTTTCTCAGCGCTTACAAAAGTCACGTCAGAGAGACCTGCCGCATATAGGAGACCTGCTTAGGCTTAAACATCGGCGCTATATCAAATCAAGTCTGTAATAGTCGGTGAAGCTTCTGATATGAACGACATTGAAGCGAAGGACAACCACGGCAGAATAGCTGCTTATTGTGTAGCCTATATAAATAGCGTTGACGTCCCGTCGTTGAGAAACGCTTAGATCACGTGTAAGAACGCATGTTCGTTTTATTCCATATGGCTAACAACCTGTTAAAATAGGAGCGGAGCAAATGCATTGTGTGTTGACAGATATGATCTGTCCAGTGGCGTAGCCAGTTATTTTTTAATGGGGGGGGGCAGTGGGGTGGCAGCTTAAAATGATGGGGTGGCTACCGTTGGCAATTAAAGCGTGCATCGGCATCGGTATATTGCCATAGACTATGTATTTCTAGATTTTGGATGTATTACAGTATTGGACATAATACGCATGCAAGACTCACTAGCTTGTCTGTCCCACAGTGCACTATAGTGGCCTGTCCCACTTTCCCATCACCCACCCTATAAGAAGTTGTACAGGAAGTTGTATAAAAAATCAAATAAGTCAGAAATAATATAACATTCTTTAATTCTTTATCACTCGTAACAAGTAAAAAGTAAAACAAACGCAGGGATTGAGGGCAGCTGGGGGCAACCCTTTCATTTGGGGGGGGGCTGCCCCCTCTGCCCCCCGTAGTTGCGTCACTGGATCTGTCATGTGCTTAATCGAAAGTTTGAGTTAGGCGTATACGAATGTCATTCAAATAGACAGGCTATAGGCCCTAATGATAGGCAAACAAAGACTACAAAAGTAACAAAATGTAAGAACGAGAAGACGCGATTGAAGGGGCTTAGGCCTACGCATGCATGAAATAGGCCTATGATAATGCAGGTACATGTAGACCTACTTACAACTGTATGCATGACATAGGCATAGGCCTATGATGCATGTCACATGTATGTACGATGTATCCAAGTATATATAAATTATATATATATATATATAGGTCTATGCATGTACATGTATGTATGCATGCATATATGCGTGTATGCATGTATGTATGTATGTATACATACATACATGTATGTATGTAGGCCTACATACATGCATTCGCGTATTCGATCACTTGTGCATTACCTTTCGAAACCTCACAAAAACCACTTAAGTGCCATTATGTAAATATATATATATATATATATATATATATATATATATATATATATACAACATGTACATCATCAGCACCTATCCATATGCATATATATTACATATACACAAACACACGGATGAAAGTCTATAGACGCGACACCTTGCGAGCGCAATTTCACGATTCCCCATTTCTCATCGCATCGGCAATCGTAACTTGCCGCTGCAGGGCGTTCGCTTCGGTCGTTTCCGGCTGAACTCGGCTGATTCGAAAACAGGAACGGAAGCGAGCGGCCATCTGAAATGAACGAATGAAATGCCAGGCGCTTCTTCAATTATTAACGGTCGACCGAACCCAATAGAGGGCGCCAAAAAGCTTTCTGCATGCTGCTGCTGCTGCTGCTGCTGCTGCTGCTGCTGCTGCAGTGTGCACGGTCTCAACTCTCAAACCACACCGCATACAATGTACAAGCTTACATCTCCGCCACTGGTTGTACTCTGCCAGTGCCAGTCCCAAACCTAGATAAAGGAGGAGGGCGTCGCTAATGGTCTTTGTTACCACACAGTGACGTTAAACTGCAAATGCCGCCGCCGTACAAGCTTACAGCAGCATTTAGGGCAACAGGGCTACACCTGTGCTTGAGCTATTAATTTCTCGCATTTGCTATAGCGCCCTTTCTTGCAATTTACTCAGAGGCGCTCCCGACTACAGCGCGGACACTGCATCGGAGTTTCACGCTGAAGCGTACGAACAGTTGCGAGTGGTGGACTTGCTCAGGGTCCCTATACGTGGCGGCTTGAGGTGGATTCGAATCTGCAACTCTCCGGCTCCAATTTGGCACCGAGTCCACCACTACACCACCACGCCCCACGCTCCAACGATGTTCTTTCTTGTTTTTATATACATATATAGCCTACATATTCTATTCTATCTACGAGATTTATGAAGCGCCTGCCACAGTATACAGCCTATAGTCAATGCGAAGAACTGTGAAAAACGAAAAGTCTTAAGACGACGGGCAGCTCGAAGCAGTTGTGCTCCCAGATAAGATCTCAGCACAAGTTATAGCAGGAAGGTCACTCCACTGCAGCAAAGTCTCCAACAGAGGCATATAGGCATGGTGCTGGGCTGCGGCTGTCCGTGACCGTGGACCGAGAACGTATAATGACGATCTAAAGAGCAGAGAGGACGTCCAGTAGTGACTGAGATATAATTTAAGATAATAAGCCTATAAGATGGCAGAAAAGTTAACGGGAAAAGAGACGCAGACTCAGAGTATAATTATATGGTGCAAAGGAATCGATTTATTTGCACTATCGATTGTGCTATTACGGTACACAATAGCGGCCTATACGGTCGTAATGGATCGTTCGCTATATAACAAAATTGACGAGATTCGGTTGTGAACAATACGAAGCCTTCGAAATAGGCCACAATCATTCGAGTTACAACGAGTTACAAGCTACTGGACGATGTTACTTGGCAGAAAGTTGTTGACAAACTGACAGAGTTTCATCGAAGAGTTACCAAGGCCGCCTTAGCACTAAACCTTTCTTATCAGTATTGCAATAGTAGAGCAATTCTAGTCTTTCCTCGTCTTTCTCTCATCCGAAGACCCATGTATCTGCCCTTTCTATCGAGGTTGCATGCATTGGGAGTGCTTATGAAAGACTGCTAGAGCGAGAAGTGCTTTGCAATCAATGGTCAGATACAACACAATACAATACAATGCTATATAATGCAATACAGTACAATACAATGCTACACACAAGATCCACCGCAGGAAAAAGATGCATGCCTCCACCTCCGAGGTTACGACAGTGTGTATATAGGCCTATATACATTGCAATAATATTGTGGTCGACCGATATACAAGAGCAGATCGAAAAACTCGAGGAGGGGAGGTTAGAATTGGTCAATTTAAAGTTTATTTAAAATCATATAATTATATTTGAACTGCAGTCATAGTGAAATGATGGTTAGGTATAATTACCTTAGACCTGAGCGCTCGCACATGTATATTGTATAGGGACAAGCGAGCGTGCACCTGCCCGTACCCTGTCAATTGACGTATAATATTTTAACTATTACCTTTGGTGTTTAACAAATTTCGTTGTACTAAAGCACTCATAATACTCATAATACATAAAGTGAAACTGCGAAAAGCACATTTAGAAACTATATGAAAAATACCAATGTTTATAATTTCTTTCTTTGCATTGTAAAAGCTCTTGTCAAAAATTTTATCAGTGACCACTGACCATTGTGTTTTGCCCTAGCTGATGATGATGAGGATGATGATGATGATGATGATGATGATGATGATGATGATGATGATGATGATGATGATGATGATGATGATGATGATGATGATGATGATGATGATGATGATGATGATGATGATGATGATGATGATAATAATAATTTTATGCAGACAACGACGCAAACGAACGCATACTAGTAGTATAGACAAACGAATATGCGACGAAATAAAAAAAAGCACAGAGTGGGATTAGTGATCTGCTGCGTGTTTGTGCGTGGCCTGCTGCATCTATCTGTGATTTACAAGTCCTAGACGTCTAATAAGCTGACAATGAGTCTGATGTATCAGACCATGAGGTTTCGATGGCAAAGGAGGCGCTTGGAATTAGACGGCTGCACGATGAGCGAACAGGGACGAACCGTTCGTTTTTATGATCCACGACGTAAAAAGAGACGATGTGAGGGGTGAGGGGTATACACGCAGCTCGTGCCTCCTCCTACTCCTCCCTCCTCCCTCCTCCCTCCTCGTCCTCGCCCTCCTCCTCTTCATCTTCCTCCTTCTCCTCCCTCCTCCTCCTCCTCCTCCTTCTCCTCCACCCTCCGCGTCCTCGCCCTCCTCCTCTTCATCTTCCTCCTCCTCCTCCCTCCTCCTCCTCATTTTCATCTTCCTCCTCCTCCTCCCTCCTCCTCCTCCTTCTCCTCCTCTTCATCTTCCTCCGTCTCCTCCCTCCTCCTTCTCCTCCTCTTCATCTTCCTCCTCCTCCCTCCTCCTTCCTCCTCCTCCTCTTCATCTTCCTCCTCCTCCCTCCTCCCTCCTCCTCCTCCTCCTCCTCTTCATCTTCCCCCTTCTCCTTCTCCTCCTCGTCCTCCTCCTCCTCATCTTCCTCCTCCTTCTCCGTCTTCCACCAACTTCCTCGTCGTTCTGCACTTCGATGCAGTTTCTCATCCCAAAACGAGCCTCTTCTTTATCGCGCCTTGTTTTCCCAGTTATCCCATCATCTCTCTCCATCTTTCTCATCCTTTCCTCCTGCACTCCTCTTCGTCCTCTTATCCATCTTGCTCTTCTTCAGTCTTCGCTAGTGTGTTAGCTTCATTGGCGTACCAAAGGGGACAGAGGGGCGAGTCGCCCCGGGTGGCAGTTGTGCATGGGGCGCCATGGGCGGCAAAATAGGACTGAAGAGAAATGAAAGAGTCAATGTTGAGTCAAAGATGAAAAAGTGTAGAAAAGAAATATAGACAACGAATGATGGAAAGAAAGAGTCAGTTTGGTCAAGTCAGCCTGGCTTTCATTAATCTTTATACCATATAAGCCTCCGTAAGCAGGTTATTAGGCTATCACTGCGAGAGGTGTACGTTGAACACTGAACAAAGTTGGCGAAGAGGAAGCAGCTTTATTACAAAGATATCTAAATAGGAGCATGTCATTATCATTATTATTAAAAACCAAGATAATCCAGCAAAAAAATACGTTGCTTTGACTTATATTGTTATGTTATCCAGTACACAATATAATACATTGCTCTAGTTGATTTGTTATTAAAACTGAAACTTCTATGCCCTATATATAGATCAATACTGCGCACAGTTGGCCTAATTCTGTATACTGTAGACCCAAGGGCGGATACAGGAATTTTCGAGGGGGGGCCAAAATTTTTGGTCTTGTGAGACAGGAGAAAAAATTTTCGGGAAAAAATACCATTTCATCCGCCGAAAAAACTGATGACTTTTTTTTTTTTTTTTTTTAGTCATTGACCAATTTTTCGGGAAAAAATACCATTTCATCCGCCGAAAAAACTGATGACCTTTTTTTTTTTTTAGTCATTGACCAATTTTTCGGGAAACATCCGCCGCTGAATCGGCGGGGGAGGCCAAGTCCCGTGTGATTTTTTTAATGGGGGGCCTCATGTCCTGTTTTTCTCTCCTGCTACATTTATTTAATGGCTTGTTGAAACCAAATGGGGGGGCCACGTCCCATGCAATTTTTAAATGGGGAGCCATGGCCGGATTGGCCCCCTCTGGATCCACCCCTGTGTAGACCTACTTTAGACACCATGCACAGAGGTTCACAGCCAGTTAGCGACAGTCGCAGATCATACACTAAAATGTTTTATTAGGCTATTTAAAAAACAGATTCAGTATGTTGTATAGGTATGATAGAAACGGATTATCATTGCAGATTGCAGTGAAAATTGACAAATCGAGAAGAGGCTACTTCCATGTTCAACACTAATGTGCCACTGTGCTATACTTTTCGCCATCATATATTATATGTACTTGTAAATGATGATCGTCTGTCTCGTGCAAATAAATATCACTTGTTTACTTACCTACTTACTTACTTACTTACTTACCTACTTACTTACTTGCTTACTTACTTACTTACTTACTTAAGCAGTGTGAATTAAGTAAATCGTATATAGGAGGGCCTAATCATGTAATACGATCGTCATGCAAATTGCGATATCTAAGAGAAAATAACCTTCACAGTGGGACTGGAAGAGACTCTGAGTAGGATTGTTAAAAGGTCGCTATATAAATTCGTGAAATGAAGGAATGACTACCAAAGGCAAAGCGGTCGTGGGCGGAATTTTGTGACCGGAACAGTTAGGCTCCGTAGCCTATAGCCTTCGTATTATACGCGTGCACGCACTGTTTCGAATGCAGAGCGTGACTGGAATCGATCGTCTGAATCATCGAGAGAGCGTCGGAAAAGTTGATCTGCATGGGACTTGAAGACTTATCGATAACCCAACCCATTGCAAGCAGCTTTTGCATATATATATATATATATATATATATATATATATATATATATATATATAAACAAAATATGTAAAAACGACACATAATTATATATTATATATATATTGTATACCATATATATGCCTACTGAGGTTACGAATGGTTTATGTATCTATACCTATAAAATCGAAAATCTCTTATCGTATCCTTGAATAAAACTTCTTATCCACGCGACCGATTTTTCCCAATATTTACAAAAATACTTTTTAGCACCCAATAACAAACCATAAGGGGTTCGCGATTCAAAACTCTTAACCTTTCCCGAGATTGAAAATTTAATTTTCCATCCGAAACGCTGTATTTAACACGCCATTTTGCCTACCGCACATCGATATTAACAGACCATCATTTTTCATTGAACCAACGATGATATCTAAAATTCAAACCAATACATTAATGACGTCATAGCGCGTTACGACGTTAAGTATTTAAGACGCAATAATTTTCGCCGATCGATTTTCAACGAACCAATAGATTTTTAACCTCATTTTCCGCCTAGGGCAGATCTTTTGACACGCGGTTTCGCAAAAATGCTCACTATAGCGTAAACATGGACGGTTGGGAGTGGGTTGGACCGAAAACCTAGGGTAGGCCTACCCGGCACCGGATTGGGGCCGATAGAAGGCGAAGCGAGGTGAAAAGGGCGGCGTGGGAGCGGGGTCAAGCGTGGCTGAGAACTAAAAACCGAAATTTCCCGGGCAACGCCGGGTAATTCAGCTAGTAGGCCTATTGTATAACGAGCAGACGACCTTGTTGCTGTTTAACGACACCATGCACATATGTGTCTTATCAAAGGATGATTAGTGTCACCCTCCTCCTTTCTCCAGGCTTGAGACTGGCACTGCCAAAGTAAGAACAGTGGCGGGGCTATTAAGCAGACGACTCTGGTAGGCCAATAGGCTAATAAGACTTGTATTGTTCATTGCCTGATTGCCAGCGCAGCATACTTCTGAGCTCTGCCCCTGCAGCCTACGTGTCTGCAAGACTGCATGCACTGACAGACAACGATCGTCTCATCACACTGTACATTGTACAGTGTACAATGTACACTGTACAATGTACACTGTACAATGCTTCAGATCCCAATTGATAAGCTGCATGGTTGTATACGTGGCATATGATGATATCCAATTGTAGTAACGTAGGCCTACTGATTGCACGCGAAGAGCTTTGCATTAAATTCCGTTCAGCTCATTTTCCTGTCAT